>BQNB010008625.1:62261-67261 GCA_026074375.1 Tanacetum coccineum | reverse complement strand
TCTTGTCACAAAAAGTAAACGAAATGAATTCCACAAAATCCAACACAAATCCAATCCTAATGAGACGGTCACGCTCAATGGATTGATTATGCAATCTCACATATCACACACAACCACATATAAACACGTATAAACACATATAACACATAACCCATACTTATAGAACATATATTTAGGTCAACACTACGGTTTGACCAACCTCTCAAGCCACTGTTGTCACAATAAGCCCTTCCATTTTAGGCTTATCATCCAAAATAGCTCAAACCATTAACCTTTTCACCAAATTCTTTGTAAACTGACTAACCAATCTCAAATAAGCTTAGAGAAGCTTATTTGAGTTTTAGGACTTATGAATGAACAATGTGGCTTGTAAAGAGCTTATTACAGCTTATTTAAATTGACTTTTAAGATGACAACTTAGCTTTTAATAGAATTGAAAGATAATTAAACTTAAAACAGAACTTTCATTAAAACCTTCTTAAAAAAGTACATTGCTTGGAAATAAAAATATAATAAGTATTTTTTTTAAAAATAAGATGAAAATTAAGCTACATATCCTCTACTAACACTACACTAAGATCTTCTTACAAAAGGAAACCTCAACTATTATATAAAATGTGAAAACTAAGGAGTCAAGGGTCTTCAATTGGGCTACAATAAGCTGTAAATGACAATAAGTAAAATGACAAAAAGCTGGTAAAAATAAAGCTACACTACTCCTAAAACTACTTCTAACCTAGATACCTTTTACAAAATGAAATCCTAAACTCTTTACAGGAATACAAAACTGCAGGGGACCTTGTACTTGTGCTTGTTGTGTGAGAGGAAACCATGCCTCAATCCTGGCCACCCAATTCCATTTTGTGCTTCTTCAATTTAATCATGGCCCTTGATTTTGTCATATCCAATAAAACGTCTTAGGATTGCCAACGTGGTTGTCCTAACCTTGAAGAATAGGTTAAATTGGATTTGTTTGATTGTAGGGAAGAGGTTAAACGGTTTTGTCTGTTTGCAGGGTACGTATGAAAGTGACAATGAATAGTGTGAGTGGCGGGAAAAGGGTTTTGGGTAGTGTGTGAGTTAAAAGGTATTGGGGTTAGGATGTAAGGGCTAGGGGTGTAAAGGTAAAAAGGATGTAGGGGTTAATCTTGTTAGTCCCTAAGGACTAGCAATGTTAGTCCTCAAGGACTAACGATGCAAACCCTTAAGGACTAATGGTGTAATGGTTTTAAAGGGTGTATGGTTAAGTGGTTAATGGATTTAGGATTGGGTCGGGTTAGGATTTATGGGTTTTTGGATTTTTAAAACTTATAAGTTTTATAGATGAAGGCTTAATGGGCTGACCCGACCCATTAAATAGGTACGGGTTGGCCCATTTAAGATTTCTTCAGTTTTGGCTTCGTCTTTGACTTGTTGACTTCGACTTTGACTTTTACTTTTTGCGCTCTTTCTAATCTCGTGCTCGGTTTTGTTGTTTTTAGCTTCATTTTTGTCCTTATGTTAATATTCGACACCTGCACAGTAAATAACACAAAACAAGCGTATTTTGGCATTTTATGTCCGTTTTTTGTCATTTGGGGTCGTTTTATTAGGTAAAAAGTATGTGTATTTAAGCACATACCAACTAGCAAAGAATGAACAAATAACAGCATCACTCAAGTTATCAATATTTGTAGAGTAAGCAGTATTAACTTGAGTGCTAGCTGTAGTAACTCCATGAGCAGCATTAACTGCTTCATTAGAGCTGCTAGTGTTGTTATTTGAAGAGGATACAAAATCCATATTCTGTGTGCTTAAACTTGTATAATTATTTTCACACATATTTTTCGTATTTTTCTGTTTTCTTATTTTTTAGTACTTTTCTTTTTAAGCAACTAAACTCTAACATGTTTGATTTGTTTCATTCTTATAACTTTTAGGGTCACAGATCAAGAGGCATTAATCCTAAATGCTCCAAAAAGGATATATTCATGCGTCTCGACTTTTTCACTTGTTCCTAAACAACTTATAAAATGAAATCAACGTTACTTTTCACTTATTCCAAACCAAGCTTAAAACGAAATCACCGTTAAATATAAGTTAAGATGCTAACACTACTCATACTTGTGAACTTTTCGCTCCCGACAATTATTATATCATAGGTGAATGTGATTATTTTGAATTTCAACCATAGATCATACATTTTGCAAAATTTATATGCTTCACGTTCCACCCAAAAGTAATGAGTTTGAAGGCGAGATCATCCCATGTAGCGACTTTCGTCTCGGCGCATCCCAACCTTGCGGCTAAGTGACCAGGCTTTTGACACCCCACAGAGACTAGTATCGGGACTCACGGACCTTCAGTTTCAAAAACTCTTGGATTTCCCGTATATACATAAAATCACAATTTAAAACGAAATAGTCTTAGTTCAAAAGCATATTTAAATTTAAGAAAAAGAGATTTTCCCTATATTTATTAATTCACGTTTACTACACTTAATATAATTACACATCCATTAAACTAATGAAATCCTCGACCTTTTAGAAGGCTGCAACATCGGTTGTGAGCTGGCAAGATGCAGTAAACTTTTATCAGTCTCGGATAATTACTATGTGCCTTATTTAGAAGACTGCAACATCGGTTGTGAGCCGGCAAGATGCAGTAAACTTTTATAAGCCCACAGTTTATTATTATTATTACCTCTTTTTTTTAAAGAAAAACTTTATATTACCACGATATAGAGAAAATTTATTTTTAGAAAATTTAAGTAAAAATTTGAACTAAAATTATTGATATCGACTATACCTCAAAAATTGTTGATTTAAGTTTAATTTTTTAAGAGAGCACGTATTATTAGTCCGGTTAGAAGCTTATGGGAGAGAAAAGCAACAAATTACACTTATGAGCTCTTAAGATTTCCAACTAATCCTTGTTTAGCATCTAACTCATACTTAATTCTATCATTTCTCGTTCTTCGCAAAGATCCGCGAATGCTTAGGCTAAAAGTTAAGGAACAAGCTAGAGCTCAACACGCTCGATCGAGTCAAAATTTATTCTTATTCTACCTAGCAGGAAAGTCAAAATTGTGACAAAACACATATTTTATTTTTGAAAATTTTAAATTTTTTTCATTTTTTTGGTATTTTGGTGGTAAAAACAGGATTACGTGAAAACAACGGCTGCAGGCACAATCAAATCGATAGATCCCCCCATACTAGAACCGAACATTGTCCTTAATGTTTTAAGAAGGGTCTCTACGTAAATCTAAAGCCGTTTATTAAGTATGCTTAAAGATAAAAGTTAGTCGATAAGATTTGGATATTGGATTCCCATAATGAAGATGAGGATTTGAAGCTCAAGTGATTGAAGGACAAAAACCGCGACCACAAGAGACTTCAAAAATCCGGGACAATCCTAGACATACAATCGCAAAACACAAAACACGGAAAATGGAAGAGGCGAGCATCTTACACAACAGACTTATTCATTACAACTATATAATTATATTAGGATAAGCATGGGTTGCCACCCACAAAGCGCTTGTTTAAGGTCACTTAGCTTGACCCGATCCCCCCATACTTGAATTGGTCAAGGGGGATATAAATGGAGACACAAAACATCCAAAACACGGATGTCCTCTCAACAGAGCAAGGAAAAATATCCATCAGGCTTTCAAAAATTTTAATGACTTTGAGAGCTTTAGGGCCCTGATGAGATAATTCCGGGAGAAGAGAAGTATGAACTCCTTTAGAAGTGAGAATCCCAGGGTTGAAAACTTTTTCCTTATTTTTGGATGAAAATGAGAGTAGAGTTTCAGACCCGGGAACTTCTTTGTGTAAAGGAAGTTCATATAGAGGAGGATTAAAATCCTCAAGAATTAAAGAAACATTAGTGGTCTTCTTTACATTCTTTGCACAATTGGTGACTCGAATAGTGACTTCGAAAAAGTTCTCATGAATGAATATACCCAGATTAAATACTTTGTCCTCGTCATTGGTTGAAGGCAAAGCATCAACCTCAGAAAAATACTCATAGAGAACCGAGTCATAGTTGGGTGAAGGTAGGAAATCACTTGATCTAGGGGGATCAAGTTCATCAATCAAGAGTTTAGACTCTTTGATTTTATTTTCCTTGGAGTCAAATGGATCATCATAAACATCATCATTATCAGACTCAAGTTCAACAAGATCATCATCGACATCATCATATAATGGTGGAGATGAATAATCAAGAGTATGTTCATCGATGAACATCATGGGAATGGTATCAACAAAATCGTTATTAGGGTCTGCAAGATTATCCTCATCAACCAAATCCTCGAGAATAGAATCCATTTCCTTGGTAGGATCATTATTAAGAAAATATTCTATTTCTCTAAGATCGGATTCGATATCAAAAGGAAGATCATCATTTCCCGGTGGAAATGTAATAAGAGCGAGTTCATCGGCGAACTCCTCGAGTAAAGGGTTGACAGGATCATCATTTCCTAGTGGAAATGAATCACTTGCGAGATAAGCTTCGAATTCTTCCCAAATTAAATCACTTTCTTCGAAGGAAGTAATTATGGGGGAAGAAGAAGACTTGGTCACGGGATTGCCACTCAATAGATTGATAACTTCCGGTGAAGTTAAATCGGTACGAGAAGAAAAAGTCGGATTGCCACTTTTATGATTTTTTGCCTTTTAATTTGCAAACAAGTCCTCAAGATATGCTTCATGAGAGACATTATAGATGTCAATCATGTCTCATATTCAAGATTAATCTTTCGTCACTGTCACGAAGAATCATTTCTTCTCCGTGAACGTCAATCAAAGCACTAGCGGTCCGTAAGAAAGGTCTTCCCAAGACGAGGGGGACTCGAGGATCGCTTTCATAATCAACGATGACGAAATCAGCGGGGAATGTGAACTTTCCAACTGGAACAAAGACATCTCTTGCAATTCCTTTCGGAGTACAAATATCTCGGTTAGCTAGTTCAAGAGTCATTTGGGTGGAAATAAGCTCGGGTAATCCTAACT
>BQNB010008625.1:0-44273 GCA_026074375.1 Tanacetum coccineum | reverse complement strand
GCAGAATCATATAAATATTGTTAGTTTAGATCAAAATGAATTTTGGTGATTGGTCAACCAGGTTACTTTAGGTGCAATCAAAATACATTCCGTCTTTATTTTTTTAGGTTTTTGACTATCTCATATTTATCAACTTTATTTTTGTAAGAAAGTTTCGTATTACTATCTCAGATTTATCAACTTTAAAGAACAGCAACAAAATTATAAACCATACGAAGCAAGAATTTTCTTCAACAAATATTTTAACACCATAAATCTAAGAATAAGATGAAAAATTCACAGCAGTAGTTCATGGGCCTGAGGGTGTTCACAATGGTATACATACAAATTCGAAAAATGGGAAAGGAATTATTTATGATTGGTTATTATTGTTTCTTTTTACATTTAGATCTTTAGATTTTATTTATACATATAAAAACTTATGTTTCAGCACTCCCAATGAAAGTCTTCAAGTTCCGCCATTATGCATGTTTTAGAGGTGGGTGACACGTAGCATTTCACATTTTGAGAGTAACCTGAACACATCCTACATACATCTCTTTTGTAGCCCTCGCACTCACAACTTCATATTCAAATAAATCTATGTGAGATGTGTTCCGGTTATACAAAAGTGATGTGTTAGATTGGAGTAAATAAGTATGTTTTGGCATCATAGTATGTAAGTGTGATAATCCTAGTCTTATAAGCGTAATAATTTTACCACATGTTTGCAAGTATGAACAATATAAAGGAAGCTAGCAAATAACACATTTATTGTAATGATCCCTCACTTTACATAAAAAAAACTAAGTATCTATGGAGGAGCAAATTATCCCACATTGGCGGAGGTTCTAACCAAAAGTGGGTATATATATAGAATCATATAAACAATGGTCAGTTTAGATAACGATGTATTTTGTTGCTTGCTAACTTGTTATCGCGCTATGCAAGTAGCGGTAGCGCGGTGATCTTGTAGCAGCAGCTTCATACATTCTGTCTTAATTTTTATTTTTTTTAGCATTTATATTACTCTCACTTAAAAAAGAAGAAGTTGTTCATGGCATCGGGCAAAAGACGCACTATCTAAGCTCTTGCAAATGGGTACGGTGGCCGAATACCATAATGAGTTTGAGATGATTATAAAACGAGTAACAAGGATCTCTGAATCGTTACTTAAGTCGTGTTATATCTCCGGACTCAAAGTGGCGTTACAAATAGAATTGTTAAGGGCAAGGCCTACAACTTTAGGAGAATCCTTTTTCTTAGCCCGTATAACAGAGGCTCGTTTTGAGGCCATTGTGCATGAAGAGAAGGCAACTGCAAAGAAAGATCAAAACATTAAAGAGACAACAGATACAATTACATCATTGCGAAGTGAAGTAGCTTCACCTGAGGTTAAAGGGTCCTTAGATGCTAATGAAGATACCCTTCTATCTTTGCGAAGTGAAGACTCAAATCTTAGCATCCAAGAAAAAGCAGTTGAATATGTGAGAGCATTAAATGCTGCACTGCTTAAAGTGGTCTTTGCAAGGCCTTTTGATATTGGTGTTGACGAGGTTAGTAGCGCGATAAACATGTTTTCGATATTGGTGAAGCGCGTGGGGTTGACGAGGATGAGTTGAATAGAGTGATATCGGTACTTAAGGATGAAGGTGGTGAATTTGATGATCGTTTGGATGAAATAAATTTGGATTTAAGCCAAGAGTTTATGATTGGGGTATTGGAGAGTAGAGATGTTTCTGGCGGGAGTTTGGTTGGTTTTTTGAAGTGGGTGTATCACGAGAAGAATTGTGAAGTGTTTAGTGTTACGAGTAGATAGGAGAGCTGCGACAACGAAAGGCGGAAGGTGGTAGAAAAAATAGCGGAAGACGGTAGGACATTTGGCAGCGATCGGGGTATAACAATTTGGGATCCCGGAATCAAGATAATTTTTTTTTGGACATCACCTTGAGGACAAGGTGGTTTTTAAAGGTGTGGAGAGTGTTACACTAGTGGTTATGATAACTATCATAGTTATTATGTTTAGGATATGTGTTATGTCGTATTAGGAAATTGTCCTTGTTTAGGAATGTCTTCGTATTCAAACAGTTTGATTATTTGTTTAGGAAAGTCATAATAGCCCATAATAGGCCCGTGACCCATTTAGCTATTATAAATACTCTTGTACTCTTTTAGTATAATCAATCAATCAAGTTTGTCAACTAAATGTTGGGTATTTTCTTAGTCCATGAGGATTAAGAGCCCAACACATTGGGGCCCATCTTGGGTCCATTTAGTCCTTATTTAGGGCATCTTTATGCTCATTATAAAGTGTGAAAAAACAAGAGAGAAGAGAGTAAAAGAAAAGAAAAAAAGAAGAAGATTTTCGGAGTTCTTATCACCCAAAACCCAGCAGCAGTGTTTCGTCGATCCCCGGTGTTTGCACCGTCGGATCGTCACAATTTTTGGACTGAAGCTTCCTTGCATATAAAGGAAGGTTTTGACCGTTGGGATCTTGATTTTGAGGCCTGGAAGTTCTGTTTCTTACCCGGGCAGATTGCAAGTTGTTTGGTGATATTCTTCCTTTCTTGTTCTTTGTTTGTTGCCATATATCTTGATATTGATTCCAAGATTATGATGATTGTTGTATGCCTCTAGTGTTATCTAGAGAAGACTTTGTGTACCTCTCTTGCTTGATAGTGGATTTAAGCGGCACTAGGTGTCCCGTGGTTTTTACCCACTTTGGGGTTTTCCACGCTAAAAGCTTGGTGTTCTTGGTGTGTGTTTGATTATCTTTAATACCTGCTGATTTGGTTGATTTGATATTGTTTGGGGGCTGGTTAGAGTTGCTTTTAGTTTGCCTTATTTGTTTACTTCCTCATAGGTTCATACGGGTTTGGGTAAGTGCTGTCAAACGAAGGTTTTGCTTCCGCATTTGTGTTTATACCGTTGTGACCCATTGCACTTTACCCGTCAAATTGGTATCAGAGCTGTAGGCTCTTGGTTGGGGACTTACCTGTTTGAACGATGGAAGCTAATACAAGTAGGATGGTTAATTTGAATGGTTCTAATTATCATGTTTGGAAAGGGAAGATGGAAGATCTCCTTTATGTGAAAGACTACTACTTGCCTGTTTTTAGTACTGAGAAACCTGAGAACAAAACAGATGCAGAATGGACTATTTTGCATAGACAGGTTTGTGGTTATATTAGGCAGTGGGTTGATGATAATGTTTTGAACCATATTTGTGAGGAGACGCATGCTCGTACTCTTTGGAACAAACTTGAACAGTTATATGCTCGAAAAACTGGAAACAACAAGTTGTTCTTAATCAAGCAAATGATGAGATTAAAGTATACTGATGGGTCCCCTGTTACCGATCACTTAAATGTGTTTCAGGGTATTATAAATCAGCTTGCAGGTATGGGTATCAAGTTTGAAGATGAGATTCAAGGCTTGTGGCTTCTTGGTACTTTACCGGATACTTGGGAAACTTTTAGGACATCCTTGTCCAACTCTGCACCAGATGGTGTTATCACCATGGAATTGGCTAAAGGTAGTATTTTGAATGAAGAGATGAGAAGAAAGTCACAAGGTTCCTCTTCACATTCAGATGTCTTGGTCACAGAAAGGCAGGGGAGAAGTAAAAGTAGAGGCCCGAGTAACAGAGGTAATCATCGTAGCAGTTCTAGCAAAGGAAAATTTGCTGATGTTGAATGTTATCACTGCCACAAGAAAGGACACACAATGAAGTTCTGCAGACAGTTGAAAAAGGAGAACAAGAAGAAAAACTACAATAATTAGAAGAACAAGCACAAGAAAGATGATGATGGTGATGACAATACTGAAGTAAATACCACCACAGATGAGTTCTTTGTTTGTTCAGATTATGATATGGTTAACCTTGCTCATGATGATTCGAGTTGGATTCTTGATAGTGGTGCTACGTGTCATGTTGCAACACGAAAAGAATATTTTTCATCTTACACACCAGGTGATTTCGGTGTTGTTAGGATGGGTAATACTGGGCTATCTAGGATTGCTGGTATTGGAGATATTTGTTTGAAGTTTGACACAGAGATGGAATTGGTTTTGCATAATGTGAAACATGTCCCGGATATGAGACTCAATATTATCTCAACAGGTCTTCTTGATGAAGATGGTTACCACAATAGTTCTGGTAATGGCTTGTGGAAAGTGACTCTCGGATCATTGATTGTTGCAAGAGGGAAAAGGGAATCCAAGTTATACATGACACATCCGAAGATCTCCAAGAGCATTGTCAATGCTATAGACAATGATGATATGACCGAGTTATGGCATAAGAGACTTGGTCACATGAGTGAAAAAGGGATGTCTATTCTTTCTAAGAAGAATGTGTTATCCGGTGTGCATGATATTAACCTGAAGAAGTGCTCTCACTGTTTGGCAGGAAAGCAGACTAGACGTGCTTTTAAGAGTCGTCCTTCTTTTAGGACGGAGAACATACTTGATCTGGTACATTCCGATGTTTGTGGTCCCATGAAGACTAAGACACTTGGTGGGTGTTCGTATTTTGTCACTTTCATCGATGATCATTCAAGGAAGGTTTGGGTATACACCTTGAAGACTAAAGATCAAGTATTGGATGTGTTTAAGCAGTTTCATGCTTTAGTTGAGAGGCAGACAGGGAAGAAACTTAAATGTATTCGAAGTGATAATGGAGGTGAATACATTGGCCCCTTTGACGCGTATTGTAGAGAGCATGGAATTCAGCATCAAAAGACTCCACCGAAGACACCGCAATTGAATGGCTTGGCAGAGCGGATGAATAGAACCTTGGTTGAGAGAGTCAGATGTTTGCTTTCACATGCAGGGTTGCCTGCTTCTTTTTGGGGTGAGGCTTTGAATACGGCGGTACATGTTATTAATTTAACCCCTTGTGTTCCTTTGCGTTTTGATGTTCCTGACAGGGTTTGGAGCGGCAAAGATGTTTCATACCATCATTTACGAGTCTTTGGATGTAAGGCATCTGTGCATATTCCCAAAGATGAAAGATCAAAGCTTGATGTGAAGAATAAGCCATGTGTGTTCCTCGGGTATGGTCAAGATGAACTTGGGTACAGGTTGTATGACCCAGTACAAAAGAAACTTGTTCGCAGCCGAGATGTAGAGTTTGACGAAGATCAAACTTTGAAAGATGTTGAGAAGACTGAGAAGGAGACAATTCCTCAACATAATGATGATCCTATTGACTTAGATCCGGTTCCTCCAAAACATTTTGATGCACAGTTTGGAGATGATATTCAGAATGATGAAGAACAAAATGATGAAGAACATGGTGCTGATGATGTTGATGCTCAAGAGCAACCAAACCTAGATGAAGACGTTCATCCTGAGTTGCCAGTGCCTATGCCACCATTTGTTCCACTTAGGCGGTCCACTAGAGATCATCATCCTTCCACACGCTATTCTGCAAATGAGTATGTTTTACTCACTGATGGGGGAGAGCCCGAGTGTTATGCAGAAGCTATGGAAGATGAACACAAGAAAGAATGGTTTGATGCCATGCAAGATGAGATGAAATCCTTGTATGAGAACAATACCTTTGAGTTGACGAAGTTGCCTAAGGGCAAGAGAGCTTTGAAAAACAAATGGGTTTACAAATTGAAGACTGAAGAGTATACTCCTAGACCGAGGTACAAGGCCAGATTGGTGGTTAAAGGTTTCAGTCAGAAGAAAGGTATTGATTTTGATGAGATTTTCTCTCCAGTCGTGAAGATGGGATCTATTCGAGTTGTTCTTGGTTTGGCGGCTAGCCTCGATCTTGAGGTGGAGCAAATGGATGTCAAGACAGCTTTCCTTCATGGTGATCTGGATAAAGAAATCTATATGGAACAACCTGAAGGGTTTCAGGTTAAGGGGAAGGAAGACTACGTGTGTAGACTTCAGAAGAGTTTGTATGGGTTGAAGCAAGCACCGAGACAGTGGTACAAGAAGTTTGAGTCGGTTATAGGGAAGCAAGGCTTCCGAAAGACTTTTTCTGATCATTGTGTTTTCTTTCAGAGGTTTGGTGATGATGACTTCATCATCTTATTGCTATATGTTGATGATATGCTGATTGTTGGCAAGAACATTGGAAGAATTGCCCAATTGAAGCAAGATTTGAGCAAATCCTTTGCTATGAAAGACTTGGGGCCAGCAAAACAAATCCTTGGCATTCGGATTTTCCGCGATAGAGGTGCCAAGAAGTTGCATATATCACAAGAGCAATACATTGAGAAGGTGTTGCGCAGGTTCAACATGGATAAAGCTAAAGTGGTTAGTTCCCCTCTAACTCCCAACTTTAAGCTTACTGATAAGGATTGTCCTTCTTCTAAGAAGAATATTGAAAAGATGGATAGAGTTCCATATGCCTCAGCGGTTGGTAGCTTAATGTATGCTATGGTGTGTACAAGGCCGGATTTAGCTCATGCGGTTGGTGTTGTCAGTCGGTTCCTGTCAAATCCTGGTAAGAAGCATTGGGAAGCTGTTAAATGGATATTTCGATATCTGCGAGGTACTTCCAAATTGGGTATCACATTTGGAAATGGGAAACCCATGCTTGTTGGTTACACAGACTCAGATTTGGCTGGAAATAAGGACAACATGAAGTCCACTTCTGGATATTTGATGACCTTTGCAGGGGGAGCTGTTTCATGGCAATCAAGATTGCAAAAGTGTGTGGCCTTGTCTACAACAGAGGCTGAGTATGTGGCAGCAACGGAAGCTTGCAAAGAACTATTGTGGTTGAAAAGGTTTTTACAAGAAATTGGTTTCAAGCAACAACGTTATGCGGTTCTTTGTGACAATCAAAGTACTATTCACCTTGCTAAGAATTCGATGTTTCATAAAAGAACAAAACATATTAATATCCGGTATCATTGGATTAGAGATGCCATTGAAGATGGTATGTTTGAACTTAATAAAGTTCATATGGATGATAATGCTTCCGATATGTTGATGAAGGCTGTAGCAAGAGAAAAGTTGAAGATATGTTGCTCGTTCGCCGGGATGGAAAACTCATCCTCATAGACAGAAAATGGGGAAGATTTGTTGGGTATTTTCTTAGTCTATGAGGATTAAGAGCCCAACATATTGGGGCCCATCTTGGGTCCATTTAGTCCTTATTTAGGGCATCCTTATGCTCATTATAAAGTGTGAAAAACAAGAGAGAAGAGTGTAAGAAAAGAAAAAAAAGAAGAAGATTTTTGGAGTTCTTATCACCCAAAACCCAGCAGCAGTGTTTCGTCGATCCCTGAAGTTTGCACCGTCGGATAGTCATGATTTTTGGACTGAAGCTTCCTTGCATATAAAGGAAGGTTTTGACCGTTAGGATCTTGATTTTGAGGCCTGGAAGTTCTGTTTCTTACCCAGGCAGATTGCAAGTTGTTTGGTGATATTCTTCCTTTCTTGTTATTTGTTTGTTGCCATATATCTTGATATTGATTCCAAGATTATGATGATTGTTGTATTCCTCTAGTGTTATCTAGAGAAGACTTTGTGTACCTCTCTTGCTTGATAGTGGATTTAAGCGGCACTAGGTGTCCTGTGGTTTTTACCCACTTTGGGGTTTTCCACGCTAAAAGCTTGGTGTTCTTGGTGTGTGTTTGATTATCTTTAATACCTGCTGATTTGGTTGATTTGATATTGTTTGGGGGCTGGTTAGAGTTGCTTTTAGTTTGCCTTATTTGTTTACCTCCTCATAGGTTCATACGGGTTTGGGTAAGTGCTGTCAAATGAAGGTTTTGCTTCCACATTTGTGTTTATACCATTATGACCCATTGTGCCGTGACTAGTCAATTCACATCACATAGTCGAAATTATTACAACGTCAAACTTCCAAGGAGTATCATAAGTCTAAAATGATCCAAATACATAACAATAAATGAAACGTCGTAAATGCAGTCTGTCAAGAAAGATCCACAAGGGATACTCTTAGGTCTGCTAAACGACTTCTATCCTGACTTCAACGAGCATTTGCTTCACCTAAAAATGATACTCGAAAAGTCAACATAAAGTTGGTGAGCTCGTAGGTTTAGAGAATAAACCCAGTTGCTGTGCCAGTGTTTGAGTAGGACAATTGTGCAATATAATAGCGAAGTGCAAGCACTATACATAGCAATCCAATATACATAGCAATCCAATAGACATCATAGAAATCATAGCAATTAGATCATACCGACTATTCATACATTTTTTTTCAAACGACTATTTTAATTATTCTAATATATATACAAGTATAAATCGTTTCAAAATCCGTTTCAAATGTCCAAGATGATTAGTTTTTTGATTATTGGGCCTTAAGGCCCAATATTAGTCCAAAACCCTTATCTTTAGGTTTTAAATCCAAAATAGGCCAAATATCAAAAGTCCAATAATAAAATAGGTCAAAAATTACTAAAGTCAAATAAGCAAATTGGTAAGTCAACGAAATAGGCCGTGTAACCAAACAAGCCATAAGCCGCAAGCTTAATGGACTCGTTTTGGACTATTCGGCCCAATGACCACAACTAGCTATTTTAGCCTCTTAAACCAATATTTTTCGACTAAGATAAGCACTATAAATAAGTCAAAAAGTAAGCCAAAATGAAGGATCCCAAAAATAAGCTGAAGCCTATTGGGCCTTGGTGGGCTGTGGTATGTATAAGCCCGAACAAACACTTCCGTAAATATACAAAATCCAAAATAAAATCAATAAGTTATAAGATACGCGAATAAGCACTTTTGGTATTAAAATAATAAACAAAAAGCCACGAAAGTAAGCCAAGGCTCAAGAGCCAAAGTCTAAGCCACTGATTTTGCTATTGTTTAACAATCAAATGTGCATCTAAAGTTATAGACCTTGCGGTATTTTATAATTGACTAGACGAGTACCCGTGCATAGCAATGGGAATTTCTAGTGGCAGACAATTAACGATATGCGATATTGTGGTATGTATCTTGTGTAACATGAAAAATAGAACGTGGAAATTTCAAAATATATTAGCAAATGATTGTAACATGGTTGAGCTTGTGTTACCTTACTGCAATCAAACATCTTTATGGCATACGAGCCTTTGTATTAGTAGGGTGTTTCACATTGAGTTTTAAAAAGTGATTATAGAAATGTTACACTTTTCCCCATTCTTACAATATGGAACCTCAATTTTGAGCACTCGCTAAAAAAACAATTTACTGCCATGGGTCCATATTTAATTTCACCAGTGACTCAAATACATGAAAAATAGTTATTATGCATTGGTGATAACCAATGTAAATACATTTTTTTCTTATTTGGAGGATATATAACCATTTTGAATATTATTTGTTATAAATGATCAAAGTCTATTCAAAATATCTTGAGTTCATACTCACCAATTTAAAAATCATATTATCATACACATAAGTTTACTCTTCTCACATAGATATCTTAAATTAACCGAATACTATATTCGTACAAAATTAAATATCCAGTTTGACTTTGCACACAAATTAAGAAAGTGAGACTTTTGCATTACCAACCAACTAGCCTCAAGGCCCGCCCGATGGGCGGCTAGCTTTAAGAATTGTTAAAAATATAAAAGAAGTAATAAAATGGTTAATAGATATAACGTTAAATGATATAATATTTATATATTAAAATTTAAAGATAAAATGGCATTTGCAAAACATCCGCAAATGAACTAAAATAACATTCATGGTTTAAACAAAAAGTAGCTAAGAAACAAAAAACTTATAGTCAATGAAGGACTTCTTTATAAGCACTCTTGGTCGCATCATAACACTTTTAAAACCAAATTCAAATCAACCAAAATGGAGAGTTCAAGGTTTATGGGGAAAATAAGGCTGGTAACAAAATGTGTCAAAATGTGCGTGGGTCAAAACATGTCATGCTATTCATACCAATCGACACTTGTTTTTCCAGTTTGATTAATAATCTTTGTGGAACCTGAGAAAATAAAGTCGCGGTGGCAAACAAAGTCGAGGCAGGAACTGCAAAAAACCTCTTTATCCGCCGGCCTAGTTGCCATAAGCCATTTCTTGGACTCATTATTTGAAGAAGTGAATGTCACATCGAACTTACTTCCACAACTATGTTAGATGATACAACCTATATAGCACAAAAACAATATATTTAGGGATATATGTAGATTAAGATTCTAAATAAGACTAAATTAAAGGAAATTGTATTTATCTTGGAACTTTAGCTGCTCATTTTTGTCTGTTCCCAAGATACCCTTTATAGATTAAATATGTTCAAATGGTTGTAATACTTCTTAATTTTCTGTTAGCACACAAATAGTTTCTAAAGCTATGTTGATGTACATCAGGAATTTAATATAATGTTAGTAGGGTTGTCATATATAATTATATGCTTTTACGTAGTGTTTGGTATGATATAATAAAAGTTGGAATGTAAACGGTTATTACGATTGAATGGAATAATCTTGTTTGTTTACAATTATACAATGTAATGCTTTATTACAATGAATGACTCATTACATCAAAAACTACCATTTTTATTCCATAGGGGCCCCCTCCTTTTTTTCATTACATAAAAGTCCACCATTAACTAACCACATTAAATACACTTCTTATTAACTATGAACATTTTAGTCTTTTGTTTATCGATTGCATTACGTCCTATCATGCCAAGCAAACATTATTAATAAGGGTAATGAATTATTATATTACATAATTTATTCCATTACGTCGCTTATTCTATTCATTTAATATATTATTAAATCCTACCAAACGAACCCTTATTGAATATTTTTAAGGAATAAGCAAGGTAACATTGTTTGTATGGTATTTACCAGAGAATGTCAGACATATTTTCTTTAGTTACAAATACATATGGCAATGCATTAAGATGATATTACTACTTATAAATAGCAAGGAACATAACATGTATTCGAGTATCAAAATCTCATTCACATGCATTAATCATATAATAGAATCCAAACTTTTTTAGCCGTAGCTCTACATGTACAAAATAAACAAATGAAAGGTACTTGATTCAATAAAAAATTGGCATGAATAAGTTTGACATTATATCACCCAATACATGAATGATTCAAATTTTCTGAAGGTAAAAGTGTGCACCTTATCTTATTGGAAACAACCAATTGTCAATTACTTCCCAAACTAATATATCAAGGTTATACTATGATACCGAGCTTAGACGTGGAAAAATGTGTGGGCCAAGCGGATCAAATAAAGCGTTAAATGAGTTTGGGCTTTTGGATTTAGTTTAATACGTATACAAACTACTTTTTAATATTCAAACATTTTTTGACGATAAACTTTTCATGTAATCTAACCGACCCATTTTGACCTACAAACAAAATGCCCAATATTGACATGTCCCTCTAATGAATATCTACAACAGAAACTGATATTAGAGTCATGTACCTTGATAGGCATTCACAATTGAAACCGAAGAAAATCAATCACCTGCACATTTTAACAATTCGTAAGTATAAATTATTAGTCGAAGTTTAAGTTGTCATGTTATGAATTTTGATCCAAGTTCAAGTTTTAAACGGTGAGTTAAGTTCTTTTTCTGTAAAAGCATGTTGATATTGTATCAAATACAAATTAGACCATAAGACTTATAGAGACATTAAAAACAAGATCTTTCTTGTTTCAGGCTTCCTTAAAAAAGGCTATAAGAGTGTACTTTTTGTTTACACTTTTCATCAACCTATTTCATATATTGGCAACGTTTTCATTTTTATATTGATGCTTTTACCTCATGCTTAAAAGTTTTTTTCTTTTTGGAACAGAGGAAGACCAAAACAGTTTATATGTATATGCAGAATTAAGATAGCAAGTAAAAGTAACAAAGATATATACCTTGATGAGATTCCTCTTTTTTTCTCTAGGCAACTCATCGGCAGCTAATCATTAAGTCGAACATTGTTGGACTTTCATAGTTAAACAAATACGAGTATCGCAACCTACTCTAGATGGCCCTTTATTTGCTATTGACATCTCGACATTGTTTATAACTCCCGTACTCCAACAAACTATCTCACTTCAAGCAAGATGGGTGTCCATCTAGCAACATATAACTGATAAACAATGAGAAAATACATGAAATAATGGCATTCATTAAATTTTACAAAACATCCAATTCATGAGATGAAAAAAATTGTCAGATTTTGAAATTGTTTTTTAAATAAAATTCCATTGTTGTTATTAGGGGGTTCTTACTTTTTTTCGGCTTATTAGCTTGTACAAACCAATAGGCGCAAGTTGATATAGCTGCAACACCCTTTCCGATAACTCACGCTCTAGTCATAATAACAATAGGAGCTTCCCCCATTTGTGTTGCTTCAACACTCGTTTGTTTAACACTAACCACCTAATTAGCTATTACATCTTCAATTACCAATAATCAAAGATATTCACATAATATATTTACAGAGAAAAATTCATCAATATGGGCGGGGCGGGGGGTATTTTTGTGGTTGGCTAACTTACAAATGGTTATAAACTATGTGGTTAAAATAGGTATTTGCTTGAGAATTCTTTGTGACGTTAACCGTTCCAAGGTGATGGTAGGATCAAACAAAAGGAGTAAGTAGCTCAATGTTTTTGAAAAGAACTATCATGAAATACTTGCATCCTCTAAAAAATCATATCAGACATCAATCCAAACACCTTAGCATATAACTTTTTATCAAAAACTAAATCGAGACTTAAATCCAAACACTTATTACACAGATTGCTTAAAAACGAAATCATCACAAAATCACAATTCTATTACACAAATTAAAAATCGAGACTTAAATCAATATAAAGATTCAACATCATAAAAAAATCAAAAACGCACCTGCGATCATTAATAAGATTCGTCGATTCGACTTTTGGTTTATGATAATAGGCCGACCCATATATTAATTTAATCAACATTTTTCAAATTGTTATTGTAATACCCGGGAAATTCTATGAATGGATTTGGTGATTCGTTTGACTTCTAGGACTAAATATAAATTAAATAATTTCTTAAGGGTGGGGTTTGTCTTACCATAAAGTGAATGGGTGAATTATTAGATATCTTTTCAAATTTTGAAGTAAACTTAGCATGAGATGGTTATCTAGATGAGATGTACGGGACTTTTATAATTAGACGGAATATTTGAGATATTTTTGGCCCAAGTCATTCTTAAATACCAATGAGCTCTCTAACCTACGTAGCACTCAAAAACATAAACACGCCCAAATAAACCCTAGGAACGAAACTGAACGGCAATTGGACGACTGATCATTTTAAGATATAAGACTTTAAGATATAAGACTCGCTTCCGAGTTACGATAGCTAAGTCAGGTATCATCCTAAATTGATTGTTATATAACTGTGCACAATTCATGTTAATATATTGGTCGAGTTTTAAGTGCCAAAAAAAATGTCTGTTTTATATGAAGTTGAATTTTACAAACTGTACGTTAAAATTGGTACTGTTATGATTCGGTTTAATTTTTCACTAACAAAGAAGCTTGCTTTTGGATTGGTCAGCTTTAGTGCATACTTTTCATGTGATAGATATATGTTTAATATGACGTTGGCGGTTATATTTAAACTCATAAACTTATGAATTATGAGCTGTTGTGGGATATTAAAAAAATAGTACTTGTGAGCCAAATTTTGATATAGAAAAAAAATGAATGAAAAGTAAACGGGTTGATCACTAGACTAGATAAATATATGGTGCATGTAAATGGTTTTAGATTGATGAAACTGTGTATATGACGTGCACGTAAAAGAATAGAAGAAAAGACTATAAACATTTTTCTTTTGCTACACGTTGTTATTTCGATTTAAAACTCAGTTTAAATTGCCTTAGATATATATATGAATTAGTTAAATAAGTTTTACAAATAAAACGTGCAAGCAAAAAGAAAAATATGACTGAAGGATGATGGAAATGTTCTTGGGTTTTATAAATCTAAGACAATGGAGTTTACATGTGTTTGAGTATAACATCATGATTTTAAATCTTAGGGCAAATATAGAAATAGGGAGATAAAGTCAATGTGGCTTGCGGAGGAACAGTGGGTATTTTGTTAATACAAACCAAAATTGATTCACTCAATGGGCCAAAGGAGATATACAACTCTAAAATCCATTTTTCGACCAATGGTTTTTTATATTAGTATGCTAAATATATTTTATATATATATATAAATAATACAATAATACATAATACATTAATACATAGTAATATATATTATAATATACATATTATATATATATACACTTATATATATATAATAGACTTATATATACTTATTTATATATTACAAATTATATATATATACATATATAGTATTTTACATAATTTATATATACATATACTTATATACCTATACATATATATATATACTTTTATATTATATATTATATATATATATATATATATATATATATATATATATAAGCAAAAGTATAATGTATGTTAATAACATTACTTTCTTAATTGTTTTTCAAATCGAATATAAATAGGGAGATAAAGTCAAGTGGTAGGGAGAAAGAGGGTATTTTGTGAATACATGGTCCACTGAATCGTTTAGCATAGTATATCACACAAAATCGGTCAGCGCCTAATTAATCATTCATTGGCCAGTTCTATTTTATCAAACACACCAGCAGACTAATTTTGTAGTAAACAGTGCTAGTGCTGATTCATGTGATTAAGCGGTAATCAAACACACCCTTATTAGAACTTTTAATCAAATATGCCACTGTATTGGAAAAACTAACATTCATGATAGTGTTTATACACACACCATGAACAATAAACCGTTTTAAACATTTTATATTCCTTATGAACAGTGAATCTATTACTAAATTAAATGAACAATAGTTTAATTATAAAAAATTTAACCACCGCCCCCATTAACTTGATCGGGATAAAACCATCCACCGCTACATATTTAGCACTCAGCAATTTCCCAAAACACACACACAAACCAAACCTTGCCCTTTCAAGATTCAAACCAAACGGTGCCTTTTAATTTGAGATTATGATTAGATTTGGGGTCTTTTAGGGTTTTTACTCTGAACACCAATAACCCTGCCAACTAATAAGATGGCCGTCGGTGAGGCTGCATATTTTAGTGCATAGCAAGAATGAAGTTATTTTATTACAAAATACAGGTTAGATTTTTCATCTTTTTTTATAAATTTGTAGTTCAAGATACATGCTTTTACAATGAGGTGTTTGGATTGGCTTATGTTTTTTTTTACCTTATTGCCTTCTGAAAAATCTCATAAGGTCATTGTTTAGGTTTTTGAGTTTATGGCTTATTAGCTTAAGTTAATAAGCTATAGTTGATTGAAAAGTTTATAATTTTTAAAGAATTATTGGTGTTTGGTTCAAAGTTTGTTATTAGTTTAGGGAGAATATGATTTGTTGTTGTTTTTTTGTTTGTTGATGTAGTACATGTTTTTTAAGCCGAATTTCGAAGGTAGTGTTTTTTGGTTTATTTTTGTTGTTGTTATGTGATTTAAGTTCATTAGTTATGTCAGTGCTTATACCTGCTGTAATAAGTAAGAATATGTGTAATGTAAGGTAATGATATTGATAGTGTTTGTATTTGCGATGAAATACTGTAAATACCACTACTACACAAATGGACATAGAGCCCCCTTAATTGAGCCCGATTTTTGTGAAAAAAGGGCTCTAAAGAGAGTTTGGTCTTTTTGAAAGGGTATAGAGCCATGTTTTCTCACAAAAAACCGGGCTCTATCAGTAAAACTCTTAGAGCCATGTTTCTTGTTACAAAACCGGGCTCTATTCTTACTATAGAGCCATGTTTTCACTTAAAATACCGGGCTTTATGTCTGAAACCTTTAGAGCCCTTTTTCCTTCTACAAAACCCGACTCTACCATGGGAACTAATACATTATACATTTTGGGCGGACTTTTTATGTTTCTCAAAATTTCGGCGGACTTTTTAACTTTCTCAAAATTTCAATTAGATTAGATCTCACATACCCTACTGCCCCCATACCACCTCCCTCACCACACCATAGCCGTCAGTGTACATGGTAAGTCATCTCCTCTCCTCCTAAATCCTAATTAATTATCAATTTTTGTAGGTGTGTGTTTAAAGTTTCAATCAATCTGTAAAAAGTTGAGGTATGTAAATGTTCAATCTTTATGCTTTTTTTTTGTTAATATGATGTTATTGAACTTTTGGATCTTTTGTACCTACAATAGAACTATTTCCTTGAAAATACACTCGAAATCTTGCATTTTTTATGTAATTGCTAAATTGTTGGTTTAATTGGTTTAGACATTTTTTTTCATTATAGGGTATGAAAAAGTTTGAATCTTTTGTTTGTTTTGCTGTTTAGTATTGGGTTTTGCTTAAAATTGCTAAATTACAGTTTTTTAATATGTAATTGGGGTTTAGATTTTAATGTATAGTGTCTTAATTTTCGCTTTTTAAGTACTTAATTTGTTCTGATTGAACACTGCCTTTCAAAATAGTTCTAATGTTCCATTGCCATTCTAATAAATTTATTGTGTAGTTGAATCATTATGAACTAAAAAAGGCATCACCTTTGTTTAAGACTTTAAGGGTTGTTTGGATTCGTAAACTGCTGGAAACAAAGGGTGTTAGGATTGGCGTGCGATAACTGCATTAAAGGTTGTTTGGATCTGTTAGTTGCTGCAAATAAGTGGTGTAAGTGTTCAGAATCTAAAATTTATCAAATACTTGAAAGAGTCTTTGAAAAACCAGTTACGTCCTTATCTTTATGTATTTGTCATATAGTATGATAAACACAATTACCTATGAGAGCAAAAGGGTCAAAAATTGCCTTTTTCTGCCTTTTTCTTTTCCCTAGAGGAATGATGTTAATGCCAATAAAGATGTTAATGTTGTTGTGTGTAATATGGCCATGTGGGTTTAAGCAAGATTATGGATAATGAGAATTCGGAAGGAGAAGCTGATGATGCTACAGAAACTATCTATGGTTTGTAAGGTCAGTATCCGTAAATCATAATAGTAATCGATACATGATTGGTCACCTTATAGTAAAATAAGAGTGCAACACAAGCATACAACATTTTTTTGGAACAACAACAAACACACAACTTTTATGCTATCAGAAAAAACCACAATTGTTGTTTTACAGTTCCAAAAGGTAGTCTGTTATCATTGAAGTATTTTCCATCAGACCCTCTTGACCCATTATTAATAATAATAACATGAAATGACCTGTTTTTTTTATAAATTTGGCTGGAACTGGCTCCTCTATATTACGGTCTAAAAGTATGATGGATCGATCTGGAACAGGATCTCACCCTAGGATTTCAATGTCTCAGAAGCCACCCAGGCTTGAAGACCACAATGGGTAAGTTTATGTTCTTTTGCAACGATATTTAGTGGAGCCGTAAGAAACATTTTTGATGACTTTTAAAGTACAAACCGTTTGAGCAATTTCAAGACAAGTTGACCTTTTTGAAACTTCAAAATGTTTTTCTTACATTTGCGTTAACTGACATCCAATTTGTATATCCGAATTTAGCTAAGATTTTTTATTTGCATGTTTAAGATAAAGCACAATCCAGTTTGTCGAGTGCTTAGATAAATGTATCTAAATTTCTATCTGAAAAAACCTTATGATTTCTTTCGTTCTCCTTTAGCCAACCGGTAAGCTACAATATATGCATTGTAAACTTCTTTTTAGTTCAAAATATGGAATTAATTGTGTAGGTTTTGCAGGGTGATATAGCAACCACATTTTTACTTTTGGCATATAGAAATGTAACAAAGGGCGTGTGTCCCAAATGGAATTACGAATTTACGATGTTGATAGCATTTTAATTTTTAAGCGAACTATCCATTAGTTTGTGGTATTTTTAAATCTGCAGTAAATGCTTATACGATATTATAATCTTCAATGTTGTTCCTATGCGACTAGTGAATAATGACTGAGGTCCTTGTTGTGTTTCCTGGCAGCTGGTCCAGCTCTTGGAGACACTTCCTCTTCCAAATGTAAGGACATGTTTATTTTATGTATAAACGAGCATCAGTTAGCCCTGCTCCGTACAGAATCTATAACCTAAACGTCAATACCACAATGCCACTTTTGCATAACTAAATTATTAACTTGTATTATGTGATGCAGATCAAATGGATATGCCCCACTTCTCCTTCTCAACCATTAACGCTATTTAGTGGCTTTCCTTCAAATGCATGTATGTTATAATTGCTCCGAAAATTTTGTTGTTTTTCTTAACGAATACTTTTATACATCCGCTACGGTCTCAAAAGTAAAATTGCATATACGTGCATTTTTAAAAGTAAAAGAGGATTTAGTTTGTGCAAATCCTCTTAGGTGTTTCAAATATCTGACACTAAATGTAGTGTGCTTGAAGTTGAACACACTAGTTAGGGTTACAGTAAAGAACTAGAGCATTAAGGTGTACATGTATCAAATCAATTAAAAGTTGGTGTTATGAATATCAGGGTTTGATGTAAGTAGCGACCTGTCTGAAGATGCAAAACATGACGTAGCAGGACTTGATGCTTCAGCTGCACATGTTTTAAGTCTACTCTCTACCGAGCCTAAAGATGGTAAGTGACTAAGTTCTATTTTGTTCATGGGAAACTTGGGAATGATGATGCATTCCCAACCCGTTTGGATGCAGTTGTTGGCCTTAGTGGCTGGCTTCCATGTGCAAAGTACTTCCCACCAACTTAACGTCTCTCTATAAGTGCCATTTTTGTCACCTCTACTCTCTCTTTTCCCGCTAAAACCACCTTGTTAGGCCCATGGGCCATGTCAAACTAGACAATAACATCTGCTATTGTTGTTTACGAGGGAGCTAGTTAACAAGGTAGAAGGTGATGAAGCTGCTGCTCGAGCATCATCATTGCCCATTTTGCTCTGTCATGCAGTTTTTGGTCTGGTCTTATATATAGTAGAACATAGAAAAGTTAGACTGACTTGATAGTTATTAACATTTACTGCCATTTTTATGTTTGAAGCTCGAAAGAATGGTAAAGTGTGTTTGTTTTAGTTTGTGCAGGTGGTTAATGTGGTATATTGCTAGTTATTAGTGTTGTTTGGAGCTTGTACTTGGAAGGCTAAAGTCAAGATTTATTATGTATCTGTTCCGTGGCGTGATTCTCAGTTCTAAAGGCAGATTGGAGACATCAACTTCATCAAACCCCATATGTTTTTGTCAAGTTATTCAAGGGTAGCGACGATAACGAGACTTAGAGTGACGTCTATGGTGTATGTTTTACTTTCATTTCTGTTCAAGTAGTAGTCATAGAGTAGCCAAAATCTCAATGTATCAACAAACCTTTTGTAAACTTGTGATGTCAATGGATCTTCCTTATTTGAATCAATACTATGTTCATTTCGGAAAAGAAGCGTAGTAAATTCGTTCATGGCAGAAATGTTCTCACAAAAAATTTTATTTTTATTTTTTTATTCACATAGAGCCATGTTTTCAAGTGAAAAACCGGGCTCTATAACCACGAATAGAGCCCGTTTCCAAAACAGTGCTCTATATCATTTCGAATAGAGTCCCCTCCCCTTTAAGCCCGTATGTACAAACCGGGCTCTATGATGGTTTTCAACCGGGCTCTATGACTTTTTTTTGTAGTAGTGTACATGTATCTGGTGATGGAGTTGAAGGTATAATTAATTGTTAAAGTATTGATTTTTAGCTTATTAATTAGTTAATTGTGATGAATTTCATGTTGATTTGTGGTTTGTTGTTTTTGGTAGTTCATTAAACTGTAACATTGTTGGATGGGACTCAATTTGATTCGAGTCGAGATATGGGGACGCCATTAAAGTTCACTCTTGGACGAGAGAAAAGAGATAAATTGATAACTCATGACTCATCAAAGGAAAACCCATCTTGAATATATATTTATGCCAGTCAATCTTCAATCAACATCTTATGTTATATTCCCAAACAATCAACATCTTATGATATATTCAAGATGAATGATTAAAAATTAGTAATCCATGACTCATCACAAGTTTTTCAGTTTTGTAGGATGAATGTTTGTTTGGGGGATATATGACGGTTACCACAATTTATTGCATTTCATTTTGGTTGTGCATAAATTTACAACTTATGTTATTCTTTATAGAATAAAGAATGATGATAAGATGATTCAGTGAGAGGGTGGCATGGATTCTCTTTCTGAAGATGAACATCTCGATCTCGAGTCGAGCAGGAATAATTTTTAAAATGGTATAATTGACTCTAAACTGATAAACCGCATTGTTCTGTGTCATATGGAAATTGAGTTATGTTTGCATTATCTCCCCGCTGCATAAATTACTTCCATGTTCGAACACCCCCAAAATAGGTTATATTAGAAAACATTAGGTTGTTCCAAAACACGAGTTCCAAATCCCACACAGGTACCGTTCACAAAATACGTGCACGCTAGCATTTTTCAGTGTCTCTTTAGCCTAATGCTCACTGATGCATAGTTTGGTAGTTATGTGGTCGCGATACCTATTTTTTATTAGGGTCCATAACGTTACAGACTTGACTGGAAAAGTGAATTGTGCGCAGCGAAACAACATGAAACTCCAGTCACAGTTATGATTTAAACCTCCTTCATTTGTTACAGTTTCATTATTTAATGATTATGTTGTCTCACAGACCCATTCCACTTCAACCTGGGTTGCAACATACGAACAGTGGACTTCATCTTCGACGATATCTGTAATAAACCCGTCGAGGTTGAAAAAGCAAGCAGAATAGCAAAAGAATCATCAGGTTTGAAAACTTAAAATGCAACCGAGTTCACAAAAAAATGCAAAATGTTACCGAATCGTTAACACAATTTACCGTGTAACAGGGACAATCAAACTGTCGTCAATTGAACACACAAAGGAAGCTTCATGTTTCCCTCTCTAAAAAGTTAAGGTATAAATAGTGAACAAATTATGAAATCTTATTAAAAACACTTATCTTGAATCTCAATTCAAGATCTAACAAAACAACCAACTAAGAATCGATCACAATATTTGATCTCAACCAACACAAACGGTTACCACTGCTAATCAGGTGTAACCCTTTTGACTAATTATCAAAATTTCTATTACAATGAAATGAATCAACAAATTTGATCGATTGTAGAGAGAGAGCAATAGAGAGAAAATTAGGGTTTCTTTGTATGAATGAGAACTGCACTTTGACTCCTTATATACAGCTCCAACAATTGTTCCTTGACAGCAATAGCCCTTCACCTTTAAAGAATTATCCAAAACCAGCTAAACCTCCATTTAGCTACAAAACAGAAAATGAAAAATGACACAACAAGTCCCTCTACTATTTCCAGGCTAGAGTTAATACTTTTAACATCCCCCCTTAACTTTAGCCTGGAAAACATCAAACATTCCCATTTTTGAAATTAGGTTTTCATGCTGGATTTTATCAAGCCCTTTAGTCAAAACAATCAGCAACCTGATTAGCAGAAGAAATTTTGTATGTTTTAATAACTCCTGAAATAATTTTGTCCCTTACAAAATGTAGATCAATTTCCAAGTGTTTTGTCCTTTCATGAAAAACAGGATTAGCTGCAATTTTAATTGCAGCTTGACTATCACAAAATACTTTTGCAGGAATAAAATGTTCCCAATTTAGATCTTGTAAAATTTTTAAGATCCAAACAATTTCTGAAGTTGCAGAGGCTATGGCTCTATATTCAGCCTCTGCAGAAGACTTAGAAAGGGTGTTTTGCTTTTTTGCTTTTCCATGAAACTAAAGAACCATTAAGTAAGATACAAAAACCTGTGACCGACTTTCTAGTGACCACACACTTAGCCCAATCTGCATCAACATAAACATCAAGAGAAGTAACATTGTTCTTAATAACATGAATACCTTTGCCAGGAGCACTCTTTAAATATCTTAAGACTTTCAAAGCAATCTTAAGATGTGACTTCAAAGGCTTATGCATAAACTGACTAAGGCAATGCACAGAATAAGCAATATCAGGCCTAGTATGGGTCAAATAGATAAGTTTGCCAATCAATTTTTGATATTCAGTTATATTATCAATTAACGGATCACTATCAGTAGGCTCATTAGTAATGGAGATATTTTGCTCCAAAGGAATAGCAGAGGGTTTGCAAGCAAGTAAACCAAACTCAGATAAGAGATCCAAACAATATTTCCTTTGACACAAACACACTCCTTTGTTAGTATCAACAACTTCAATACCCAAAAAGTACTTATGTTTTCCTAAATCCTTTATCTGAAACTTGGTTTTAAGAAATTTCTTAAAGCTTTCAATAGAATTAACATTATTCCCAGTAACAATAATATCATCAACATACACAAGAAGAACAATGAAACTCCCTTTCTCAGACTTAGTGAAAAGAGAGTAATCACTCTTACTTTGTTTAAACCCATGTTCAATCAAAGTATGAGTTAACTTGGCATTCCATTGCCTAGGGGCCTGTTTAAGTCCATAGAGAGACTTTTTCAACCTACAAACTCTTTTGTCATTAGGACTAAAGTAACCTTCAGGTAGATCCATGTACACAGTCTCAGACAAGTCTCCATATAAAAAAGCATTGTTAACATCCAGTTGAAACAAAGGCCAGCTATTTTGAACAGCTAAATTAATCAAGCATCTAACAGTAACAATTTTAACAACAGGAGAAAATGTTTCATCAAAGTCAATACCCTCCTTCTGATTATATCCTTTTACAACATACCTAGCCTTATACCTTTCAATATCTCCACTAGACCTGTATTTAATTTTAAAAACCCATTTTCCACCAATAGATTTTCTACCTAAAGGTAACTCAGTTATTTCCCAAGTGTCATTATCATATAAGGCTTTCATTTCTTTGTTCATTGCCTCAATCCAGTGCTGATCTTTACAGGCTTCCCTATAATTTCTAGGTTCAAAAGCTTTGTTTAACTCAGTGGCAAAGCATAAGTTTTCAGAAGACAAATTTGAATAACTAACAAACTTTTCAAGACCATATTTAACTTTGGAATCCACAACAAATTCATTGTACTTATTAGGAAAAACAGAAGTCCTCTCAGACCTTCTCAAAGGCTGAGTTTCAAGATTAGAAATAGACTATATGATAGGAATATTCTCAAAACCATCCTCAGAAGTTACATTATGTGGCTAAGAAGTTGCGGCTATTCCATCCTCACTAGCAGAACCATTGGAACCAATTGAATGCCCTAATTCATCCACATCTTGGTCAATTGTTGGACTGCTATTGTGAGGAGAATTGCTACCTTCACTCTGACCCTTAGTATTTATATTAATCTCATCATTGGATGTGTCAGGACCCTCATGATCAACTCCATTAAAGAAGTTAACATGATCCAAGTCCTGACTAGTATTGCTCACAGAGTCTTGTTTAATCTTAAAAGGAAACACTTTTTCAAAAAACTTTACATCTCTTGAAAAAATAAATTGCCTTCTTTCAAGACTAAACAGCTTATACCCTTTCTTAAAGGAAGAGTATCCAACAAAAACACATTTCTCAGCTCTGCTAGAAAACTTATCATGATTATTAAGCACAGTAGCAAAGCACAGACAACCAAAAACTCTCAGATGTTTCATAGGAGGTTTTTTATTAAAAACAAGTTGATAGGGAGATTTTCCTTTCAGCACTGAACTAGGCAACCTGTTAATTAAGTAGCAAGCAGTAAGAATGCATTCAGACCACAAATAAAGAGGAATTCCCCCCTGAAACAAAAGGGATCTGGCAACATTAAGCAGATGCCTATGTTTCCTCTCCACAATCCCATTTTGTTGAGGAGTGTAGGCACAAGAAGTTTGATGTATTATACCATTAGTGCCACAAAACTTAGTCATTTTATGATTTAAGAACTCAGTACCATTATCACTTCTAAACACTTTAACAGATTTGTGAAATTGATTTTTAATTAAATTGAAAAAAGTATAAACACAATCAAACACCTCTTCCTTGCTCTTAAGCAAGTAAGCCCACACAGCTCTAGAATAGTCATCAACAATGGTCAAAAAATATCTATGACCTTCCTTACTAACCACCTTGTAAGGCCCCCAAAGGTCAAGATGCACAAGCTCACCAAGGGCAGTGGACTTGTGTTCACTCAAGGGAAAAGGTTCACGGGTTTGTTTAGCTTTTAAGCATATTTCACAAGACTTATTATCAATATTATTTTTTAAGTACAAATCATGTTTAAGTTCTTCTAAGACTTGGTCAGAGGGATGGCCAAGTCTATCATGCCACTTGAAGAGGGTACTATTAGACATATTACTATGCATAATATTACCTTCAAGTTTATCAAAAAAATACAACCCATTAACTTGTCTACCAATCCCCATTAATTTCACATCCATCAAATCCTGAGATATAAGAAAACATTTAGACTCATCAAACCCGACAATAAATTTGCTGACCTTAGCAATTTTATGAACTGACACAAGACAGAGTATTCTGGAACCACAAGCACATCATATAAGGTTAAAAACTTAGTGAGAACAAGATTTCCAACCTTAGTAATTAAGGCTTCTGTTCCATTTGGATGAGAAACCTTAATATTAAGGTATGTAATATCAAACACCTAACAAAGTTTTTATCAATATAGGTCAGATGCTGATTAGCCCCAGAATCAAAAATTATACCAGCATGTTCAGAAACAGGCTGAGTACCAGAATTTGAATTGAAAAAACTTGTTAAAATTTTTGTTAAAAAAATCTATTATTGTTAAAAACAATACCTGCATATAGGCCATGAAACACCATTTCCATTGTTACTCATAGAATTTTCCTTAATCAAAGAAATAAGTTTTGAGATCTGGTCATCTGAAAAAGTAGAAGAAGTACTAGGACCAGCAGAATTATTGTTGACAAATCTCCTATTAAAGTTCTGATTAGTCTGATTTTGGCTATTCTGATTAGAACTAGAGGAGTTAATTCCTTCTAACCAAAGTCACTAGGATTAACCAATGATCTTAAAACACCTATCAATAGTGTGACCATTGAAACCACAATGCTCACAAACCAGAGTAGGACCACCAGAGGTCCTCCTATTACCATTACCAGAAGGTCTATTCACATTATTAGGCATATAAGAATTACCAGAAGTTGGGGGCCTCTGAGTAAAACCCCTATTATTCACAGAAGAATTAAACACAGAAGTTTGAGACCTTTGAGAGGTCCCAACACCGGATGAAGAGACAACCCTATGAGACTCTTCACTGGAAATAATAGCATAAGCACCCCTTACATCAGGTAAGGGATCCCTAGACAGAATGTTACTCCTAATTTGCATATAAGAATCATCAAGACCCATCAAGAACTGTATTAATTTCATAAGAGAATTATGTTTCTTAAAGTCTTCTGCAGCATGACAAGTACATCTAGGTAATTGAACTAAAGCATCAAACTGTTTCCAGAGAGCATTTAGTTTATGATAATAATCAGAAGATCCATTTTGACTTAATGAGTTAATCTTGTGATGCAAATTAAAAGTAACAGAACTATCAACCTTATCATAAGTATCTTTTAATTCATCACAAACATGTTTAGCCCTTTTTGAAAAAATTTGCCCCAAGAATAACTCTTCAGAAATAGAGTTTAGAATCCATCCCAAAACAACAACATTAACTCTATCCCACTGTTTACCTAATATTTCATCAGTATTGGATCTTCTACAAGAACCATCAATAAACCCAGTTTTATTTTTACCCTCTAAAGCAAGAAGCATAGCACAAGACCAAACTTGATAATTTTCAGTTCCCTTAAGTTTCACAGATACAACAGTTAAAGTAGCAGAATCATTAGGATGCAAATGTAAAGGACTACTAACATCAAGTTTGCTAATAAGAGTAACATTATCACCATCAGACTCATACTCATATTCATCATCAGTATAACCATGAACAGACATCTTAACAACCAAGAGCAAAAAAATACTAAGAAAGAAAATAACAAAAAGTAACTCAACTGAGCCAAAATAGTTCCCAGGATTCCACACCACTCAAACGGTGGTAGGTCAAGGGCCAACTCAGCTAAGGGTCCAGATATTTAAAAAGAGAGACAAGAAGAGATAAAGGGGTGTTACAGAGCTTTAAGCAGCGGAATCCAACTCCTTACCACACCTTGATTCACTTAGTCAAGGTGACCAATAAACCAGAATCACACAATCAGCCAATCCACCACGAAACCCTAAATTTCAAGATTTAGGGAAATCGCCTCAATAATCCAAAAAAACCACCAATAACGCAAGATCTATCAATTAACCACAGTTAATTGACCCGAGGAGCTTTAAAACAACAAACCCCCAAAAATTAAGAACCCTAATTTTTCCAACAAAAAACAATTAGGATCAAGAATCAATCGATTAACAAAAAACCCCCAAATTTTTGAAACCCTAATTCCCAAAAATCTTTAATCAAAGCAAGATTCAAATGAACCTGGCTCTGATACCATGAACAAATTATGAAATCTTATTAAAAACTACTGATCTTGAATCTCAATTCAAGATCTAACAAAACAACCAACTCAGAATCGATCACAAGATTTGATCTCAATCAACACAAACGGTTACCACTGCTAATCAGGTGTAACCCTTTTGACTAATTATCAAAAGTTCTATTACAATGAAATTAACAACAAATTTGATCGATTGTAGAGAGAGAACAATGGAGTGAATATTAGGGTTTCTTTGTATGTATTAGAAGACTGCATCTCTTCTCCTTATATACAGCTCCAACTATCACTTCTTGACAGCAATTGCCCTTCACCTTTTAAGCACTATCCAAAACAGCTAAAACTCCATTTAGCTACAAACAGAATATGACAAACGACATAATTAGTCCCTCTACTATTTCTAGGCTTAAGTTAATAGTTTTAACAGCTCGGTTGCAAAGAGGACATAGAATAGACGGAATGTCAATTCCACGAAGAGACATATTACATAGGAAACTTTGATGTGATTATTGTCCCTGACATTAGAACATATAAAACTTCGAGCGCAAATGCATTCCTTGCCGAATGGATGGCTATAATAGTGTTCTTTTGATTCTTTGAATGATATCGTTCTATCATATCTCATCTCATTATTATGTGAAGGTGGTAAGAATATTTTAAGAAATTATATTGTTGATAAAACCTTCACGACTTTAATAAATAAAATCATTTATTAAATTAGTTGCGGCACTTGTTTTAACTTAGAACACCATTCAACAAATAATTCTTCGTTTAATTTCATATATGGGTAGTAGTTTTTACATGTGCAGAAATTTCGAACAATTCAATAAGTGTTTCATGCTTTGTATGTAGTATAGATAAGAACGAAGTGGTTTGGATAATAAATGCATCGTTGAACCCATTTTAGTCGAGTATTGAATTCTTTATTAAAAAGTATATGTACACTAAACTATTAAGGAGTTTTTTTAATATCATGTATAATTAATTGGGATGAGAATCCTCTAAAGTTTTAGTACCAAACATCGATACATCATGGATCACCAATGCACAAATTTAGTTAATTGTATAAAACTTTTTCTTTTAATAAAAATCATGGGCCCACTTATTTATTTTCACTCACAATAAACTTAACATGATCAATCATGTTTGACCATAACTTTAGAGGATCCTTTTTCCATTAATTGGGGTATCCACTATTGTTAGATCTATTAAAAGGTTTATAAAATTGTCACTTCTAATAATGTTATCAGCTCATAAAACTTTTGATAATATGAACATATTCTCAATATGGATAAAGCTTTTGAGTTTTATAAGTTTTTTTTTAGAATGACAATTTTTTTTCACAACCTATACCACACATATCTCACAATATATTTCATACATGCCATCAGCGAGGCTTAAACCCACAGCGTCTAAGTTGGTGGGGAACTCACATACCCAAAGATACCTTTGGTGGCCAACTGAGCTAGCCCAATTGGTTTTTTGAGGTTTATAAGTTCTTCCGACATAAATTAATACTTTTCTTAAATGTCATTTATTATTTAGTTTAAAAGAAAATTACTAAAAGATAATAACATTTTTGGACCTCTCCAAAATTTTAGACATTTTTATGCCACCTATACATGAATTGGCGCTATATTACTCTACATAAATTCTTAAACCTTTTCATAACTTTATAGACTTATTCTTGAAACGCAATTGTGGATGCTCTTAGATTGTTGTTTTTTTAGATTGTCCACTACACTTGTTTATTAAAAAGTTTATAAAATGTTTAAAAGGTTTATTATTTTATTAACCCTAGTGAGATGAGTTTTATGTTTATGTGAGATGAGAAGGTGCAACATCTTTAAACTTTTTTAATTTAATAATTTTGATTAGCTGATATTTTTATAAAGATGTAACAAATTTATGTATGATAAAAAGGTTCTATAACATAAAAAAAATTATAAATCAATATTGTAGAATAATTTGACACTATTATAATTTTTTACAAAAATTTATCATAATGAACGGTTTTAGAATCACACGACATAACAATGTTCTGGTGCACTTTTAATTACAATGATTATGTTTACAATGGTAAAATTTGTTTATAAATAAGTTTTCTTGGTTTAATTTCGACATATGCAGGCTAATTTTATTTTTTTTAAATTATTTGTGTTTACACACATTACTTTGTACGTTTCTTTTTTTCATTTCATTTTGCACATGCATGCAAGGTACCGTTATATATAATGAATTCTATGCGGTGCTTCCACATACATTTACATATATCCTCCTCAAATAACCAAGAAGAACTCCAATCCACTGGTTACGATCGGTGTTGATGGGTGATAGGGCGAGGAACGGTGGTTCCGCCGATGAGTTAAGATCGAATATGCAACAAAAAGAGCTACTTGATACACTTCTAAAGTTTTTAGATGAAGATCACGAGAAATTACTAAGGAAAATAAAGGAAAGGATCGACAGGTGCTAATAGTTTGTTGTTTTCTTTTTAAGTTTTTGCTATTCATGATCTTTAATGTTTTATTATACCTTTATATTTATTTCTTTAGACTTTTAATTTGCCGTAACCATTGATAGGACCAAACAAAAGGCAAGTTATTGAATTTTGAGTGTTAGTATTTGTTGTATAAAAATGATCACAGAAATCTGAGAGTCGTGTAAACACTTTCAGATTGAAGTATTTCGATGGTTCTATCGAAATCTTAAATCGGATAAAACTCAGATTATGAAACGAAAATGTGTTTTTATGTTATGAAAACAGAACCAGAGATTGTAAAAAATATATATGACCAAAACTGCTTTTGCAGTTATAACTGCATAGCAGTTAATTTAACTACCAAATTAGTTAAATAAAAGGGGCCAAAAAACAAGTCCATATCCGGGAATTTTATATATCGACCCCAGCCAGGGGCGCTGCCCCTTGGACCCTGCCAGAGGCTGCCGCCCCTTGGACCCTGCTACCAGGGGCGCTGCCCCCGGACCCCCGTCACTCGGGGCTTCGCCCCGAATGATAATCATAATAACGCCATACAAGTGTGCACTCCGCACAACCCCGACTTGTTGAACATTTATCATGATTACACATTGGTCAACCAAGTCAATCCATTACACTTAAATCATATTGGTGACGCAAAATCACCAACAGTATTTGTTTTCATTATCCAACGAGTTTTGGATAATAATTTATATACGTAATGTTTGGTATCTCGTAATCAAATGGGGTAATGGAAAAAACCATTACATTGAAATTAAAAAATGTTGTTCGTTATGATTTTTAGATTGGAATGGGCTATTCCATGAGAAATAGTCATGAGATGTTGATCATTTCCTTTATTTTCCTTACAAACTCTGAAGTCATGAGATGTTGATGGTAGTTTAACTTAATAATTATTGCAAGAGTAGTCGAGCAGCACATCATAGATCTTGTTTCAGTTGAGCAGTCGAGCACAACCAAACACGACAATGTAATGGTAATGACCAACTCCATTACAATGTTCATTCCATTATATCATCCATTTCATTACTTCGTCATTACATTCTAGCCAACCAAACAAACCCATAGTGTCATTACATTCCGATCCGTCGGCCTTCGTGTCAAAAGTTTTTTCATCCCTTTTGATTCCCTCGCAGTTAAAGTCTCGGGATTTTACCATTTTTTGATGTTATGTAATTCTTTTTGTTGACTCTATTGTACTTTAAGTTTCTAGCGTCTTGCTAGACTCTTTTTTATATATATTTCATCTTTGTCGTTCAAAAAACAAACCCATAGTGTTACATGACAAAAAGAAATGTGATATGACATTGATGGATACACCGGATGTGAAAATAATTTGAAAAACCATTTTAATCACCTTTCTAAATTAGTGCACAAATTTTTATTTCACACCCTTTAATACTAACCTTTCAATGTTATTGATATTTAAAATTTAATAACAATCGACATAAATATGTACAAAACATAGATGAATTCGTATTTTTAATACAGAAAATTATATTCATTATGTTCAAATTTTCATCACAGTTAATACAAACATCGATATATTATTTTTTATATACCTAAAACGTTCATTATTTAGGTCAAACAGTGCAGGAAGTGTAATAGTTTTTAAAAAAAGTACAAGTTTTAATTTGCATCCTTACTTAATATGAATATTTATAATGTGTCTTTAATTACATGATGTATGAATTAATAAATACTCACAATCATATATTTATTATTATAATAACTAAATTAAGATTATGATCATATTTAAATATTGTATAAGGTTTTTTGTGTTAAAATAAATCAAATATTATTTTTATATCATTTTGACTTCTATTATATGTATATATAATTATGAAAGATAATAGAAATTGATATTGATTGGATTGATTGCTTGCTTGTCCATTATTGATAGCAGTCGACATATATATATGATACAAAGAAACATTCTAGACTATGGGCTGCCCTAGAGGCTATACAAGCTGGGCTCGGGCCAATGAGCCGATTACACCGAATATACAATATAATATGTACTCTAATACTCCTCGCAATTGGAGTGGGAGATTTGCAAACGCTCAAACTGGATCTGAAATCAGCAAACAACGGGTATGGGAGTCCTTTTGTGAAGATATATGCATACTGAAATCGTGAAGGGACATGAAGAACTCGAACATGACCTACTGTTACTTTGTCACGAACAAAATGAATGTCAATCTCTATATGTTTGGTGCGTTGATGTTGCACCGGGTTTGCAGACATGTATACGGCGCTGACATTATCACAGTAGACCGAGGTTGCTGTGAAAAGAGGGGTATGAAGCTCACGAAGAAGGTTGTGAATCCAAGATGTCTCAGCTACAGCATTCGCAACCCCGCGGTATTTAGCCTCGGCACTAGAACGAGACAACGTGTCCTGGCGTTTGGAAGACCACGTCAGGAGGTTGTCACCAAGAAAAACACAGTATCCAAAAGTAGACCGGCGCGTAGCCAGACAACCTGCCCAGTCAGCATCAGAGTAGGCAATAAGCTGTGATGTAGTAGACCGAAATAGCTGTAATCCAAGATCCGTGGTTCCTCGAAGATAACGGAGAACGCGTTTCATAGCATTAAGGTGTGGCTCTCGAGGATCATGCATGTAAAGACATAACTGTTGAACTGCATATGAAAAATCAGGTCGGGTAAAGGTGAGGTACTGAAGTGCTCCAGCAAAGCTGCGATATAAAGTAGGATCAGTGACCGGTGATCCTTCAGGTCCAAGCTTCTTTTCGGTGTCAACTGGGGTCCTGCAGGGGTTACAATTAAGCATCTGTGCCTGCTCAAGAATCTCAGTAGCATATTTCGTCTGAGACAAGAATATGCCAGAGGTAGTACGCGTGGCAGATATACCGAGAAAATAATTCAGTAGGCCAAGGTATGTCATAGCAAATTCCGCATGTAGCGAAGAGATGATACGTTTCATGAGCGAAGTAGAAGAGGCTGTAAGAATGATATCATCCACATATAGTAGTAAGTAAGCTGTGTTTGGTCCCTTGTGAAAGATGAAAAGAGACGAGTCGGTTTTGCTGTGATAGAAACCGGCTCGAATAGCATAGCTGGAAAATCGTTAAAACCAAGCTCGGGGGGCCTGCTTAAAGCCATAAAGCGACTTCTGTAGAAGGCAAACATAATCCGAATGAGCTGAATTAGTAAATCCTGGTGGCTGGTGCATGTAAACTGTCTTTGTAAGATGACCGTGAAGAAATGCATTCTTCACGTCTAACTGATGAATAGGCCATTGTCGAGAAACTGCAAGGCTAAGAACAATCCGTATGGTAGCAGGTTTGACAATAGCGCTAAATTTCTCATCGTAGTCGATGCCTTGTTGTTGACTACGACCATTTGCAACTAGACAGGCTTTGTACCGACTTAAGGACTCGTCCGCATTATATTTTTGTTTATACAGCCACATGGAGCGGACAATGTTTACATTTGGTGGGCGTGGAACAAGTACCCAAGTGTTATTGTCGATGAGAGCTTTATATTCGTGACACATAGCTTGTTTCCAGTTAGGATCTCGTAGGGCATGGAATGGAGACTTGAGGATAGGGAAGGAGGTGGTGACATGTAAGTTATACTTGGGGTTAGCTTTTACAATTCTGACTTTAGAACGTATAACCATAAGGTGTTGCGATGTGGGTGGTGGTGGTGGTGGCGGGGTGATTGGTGGTGTCGGTGTTGTTTGTGGTGATGGTGTTGATAGCGGAGTTGGAGGGGTTGTTTGTGGGTTTGTTTGTGGGTTTATTTGTGGTGTGGTTTGTGGTGGTGTTTGTTAAGGAGAAGTAGGTGTGGTAAGTAGGCGAAGTGCAATGGGGGAGGTGTCGAGATTATCATCTAAAAATTGGTATAAGGAGGGTTTAGTTGGAGTCATGGAGCCGAAGGGAAATACAGTTTCGTCAAATGTAACATAACAATAAATGATGATTTTGTTGGTGTTCAGGTCAAGGCACCGATATCCACGATGATTGTAAGCGTACCCGAGAAAGATAGATGGTGTGGTACGAGGGGCAAGTTTATGCGGTAGAAAGGTGTAAGGGTAACAAAGGCATCCAAACGTGCGAATGTGGGTGTAAGAGGTTGGTTTGTTAAATAATTTTGTGTAAGGGATGTCATTGTTGATGGAGGTGGAATGGAGGATATTAAGTAAGTAAGCAGCAGTGAGTAGTGCTTCGACCCAATACTTGGGAGGAAGACGGGCTTGAAAGAGGAGAGAACGTACTACGTTATTAATAGTACGAATCATGCGTTCAGATTTGCTATTTTGTTGAGATGTACGTGGGCATGATAAACGAAATTGAATGCCGTTAGTGGAAAATAATTCATGGAGGGAGTTGTTGTCAAATTCTCCATCATGATCACATTGAAAAGCTTTGATTTCACGGTTGAATTGGGTTTTTATATAGGCACGAAAGTGTAGAAGTTTTGACTGCGCATCAGATTTTCTGTGAAGTGGGTAGACCTATAAAAAATGTGAATAATGATCTAAGAAAAGGACATAGTATTTATATCCACTCATGCTAGAGACAAGAGATGTCCAAAGGTCTGAGTGAATAATGTCAAAGGGAGATGTAACAATAGAGGTAGATCGTTGGAAGGGAAGTTTTGTTTGTTTGCCTAACTGGCAGGCATGACACAAGTGTTGATTATTTTTATTATAAGACACAAGGCCACGTGACGACAGTGTTTGAATTACAGCGTCACCAGGGTGACCAAGACGTTGATGCAAAGGAAATGGTTATTAGTAAGTAGGGCGAAGGCTGAGGCGGCAATGTGTAAAGGGTATAGATTACCCGTGTTGTCACAACGAAGAAGGGTTTGACGGGTATGATAATCTCGTACAGTGAAACCATATGGATCAAACTCAATGGAGCATTTATTATCGGTGGTGAATTTTCGTACTGAAACAAGGTTTTAATGATATTGGGTGTGACAAGAACATTTCTAAGGTGGAGGGGACGATATGGATTAGGGATTTGTACATGACTAGAATGGGTCACAGGTATAAATGATCTATTTCCGACAATAACTGAATGAAAATTACGATTAAGAGAAGAGGTTTGAAGGTTACAGGTGTGAGATGAAAGGTGAGAAGTTGCTCCAGTATCCATATACAATTGCTGATCATGAGAAGCCATAAGAAAAAAATCGATGAACAGTACCTACCGATGAACAGTACTCGTCGATGAACAGTACTCGCCGATGAACAACAACTTTTTTTTTTTTTGATTTGGTGAAAAAAAATTAATGACCGTGAGGTAGAGAAATAATAGGGGACTTCTGAGATGAGATATTTTAGGAGTGTGTCGATATTGGCTGTGATACTATGAAAGATAATAGAAATTGATATTGATTGGATTGATTGCTTGCCTATTATTGATAACAGTCGACATATATATTGGATACAAAGGAACATTCGAGACTATGGGTTGCCCTAGAGGCTATACAAACTGGGCTCGGGCCAATGAACCGATTACACCGAATATACAATATAATATGTATTCTAATAAATTATTGTATCTAATTATTAGATACGATTTTTTATTTTACTGAAAATTTATTTTAGAGTGAAACTTTATTTTTTTTATATTTTTATATGTTGCTATGACAATATGTTACATATTGCAAACTTTATATTTGTATGAAAATAGTTTAAACGTGATACTAGTATGATCTATTTTATTAATTCATGCTCACACATTTTTAAAAGGTGTGATTAAAAATTTTCAATTATTTTGCAATTTTGCATGTGTTCAAATTCTCTACGTTGAGTCCAACATTTATTCCTTCACACGTGTCAATTGGGCAAATACGGGTTACGTACCATAACATCATAACACCGTCACATCAGTGACACATCGATTTTAACATTTTAACATCAACACAAAAAAAACCTTTACAATCATAACACATCGTAACACCATTTTTTTTAAAACTCACTTTTTTTTTTCTTGTCATTTTCTCACATAAAGTATTTATTCATAGAGAATTGCTACATCCACAAAATAACTTTCACAAAATTTTCACAAAATGACATGTATCTAATCAAAATCTTTTTGGTCATTTCTCTTTTTTCATTTTTGATTAACATCTCCCTATTAATGCATGCCACATCATTTTGTGAATCTTTTTGTGGATGTAGCATCCCTCTTATTCATATACTAAATTAAAATACAATTTATCATAAAAAACCACGAAAAGCAAAAGTTGAAATAAAATATATTGGGTCACACAAAAAACACACATTATTTTAATTTCTCCTTCTTCTTCATCGTAACACACAGTACACAGACAAAAAAACACACATAGTTTACACACACACACACACTGTTAACACACAATCAACACACACCAAAAACCAAATTAAAACGAAAAAAAAAGATTGTACGTTGTAACGCACGTTAAGGGGTGACACGAAGACCAACGCCGTTGTAACTTGCTATGGGGTGGTGTCGTAACGCGGCTTAACGCCGTGCCAAGTAAACATAGCGCTCGACCCGACGTTATGATACCTATCTCTCTAATGACTCGGATGAATATCTCGTATTAGAAACGTTGCGGTTCCTTTTATCTAGTATAATGTAAATTTTTAGTATATCTGCTTCCTTTAATATAAATTCATGAAACTAGCACCTTTATCCAACGTGTTTGGAATCTAGTTTATTTTTTTTATTTTTTATTTTTTTTTAACCCAAATGAGAGATATATATTACATGAAAACAACGTTTACAATAAGATGACGGGCAAACGAGCAACAAGCTGCGCCGCAACCCTTTTTTGGATGGCAAAACCAATCCTACTAAAAATAAAGTTTTGTGTCTTAGGGGTCGAAAAATTACTTTGCACAACCCGTTGAACACTATTCAAAAACTCCTCTGCTTCCGGTGCTAGGAAACCAAATGTATCAAAAGCAAAAGGGATAAACACGTGTTGATTCTCTAAACAAGCTTTCTCGTGTTTAGCAACTTTGCTCGATTCCGCTTTCAACGCAGCTTGTCCTGCAACAAATCCATTGTCCCTGAGCCCAACAAGAGGGGACACTCCAGTAAGATCCACACAAGCATGTTTCCCTCCGGCCCACCCAAACACAAGTATATCAGCTGGCCGTAAAGTAGACCTCCCTTCGAGTGGATCTAGTTTATTTATATTATATAAAATAAACTATTTGCTACTCCCAGCAATTAGAAAAACTAAGTTTATTAATCAAGAAAATTGTCCAATTTCAATCATCCTATTTGTTTTCATAATCTCATTAGTATTCATCTTTTATTTATATAATAAAAGAATAGAATTACATCATTTCGAAGTTTTGTATGAGATTAAATGTTATTGAAGAAAAAAAATTGACCAATCAGAAAGTTTGATTTTGCCACGTAGGTAAAATCGTACGATCTAATTGGCTAATAAAAAAAGTCAAAATTGAATTACATTCGGTCAAAATTAAAAAAAAAACATGTAGAATACAAAAATCACCAAAAATTATATGTGTCAAAAATGTGATTAAAAAAACTTTAAAAAAGATGAGGTAATTAATAAAACTATAGTGATTGAATTTTAAAATAACTTATGTGGACTTAAGTATAAACTTATAAATTTCCATAAATAACTTTAAAAAGTAAACAAATAACGCTTGGACTTTATACACCCTATACTTTATATTTTAAAAACACAACAGTGTGACACATGATTATAAATATCAAAATAAAAGCACGAGTTATTGTCTAATTCTAATTTGACACTTAACAAAATCAAGTAATGCGATTGGCTAATAAAAGTACCAAAATAAAATCTCAATTTGGTCAAAATATTAAATTTTTGTCTAATTTATAAAATGTGCTAGAAAAATATATTTGTCAATTTTTTCGAAGAAAAACTTAATAAGGGATCGGTAATTAATAAAACTTTAGTTGTTAAATTTTAAATTTTAATAAAAAATACAACAATATGTTATTATTATATATATGAAACTAATATACTTTCACGAAATTGTAAATATAAAAAGAAAAACACGAGTTATTGTAACATGTAAATGAATACCCGAGGTTTTAAATATACAAACGACTCATGTTATTATCCTTTATAAGATTAAGTAAGGATATCCGAAAAAAAATATTTTTTTTAAACTACGAGCATTTAAATTCATGGTATTCCTATTTATAAGTATAACTCCCGTATGGGTTTATGAATCGGTGTAAATTATTAGTAAGAGAAATATAAATATTAAAATGAAAGCACGACCTCACACGATAGTGTGTGATGAAAATAGATATACGAGATTTCTCATATTACAACGACATATATTTTTTCAGGGTCGTTATGTACTACTAAACACACATAGTGTTTAGAAGATGATAACTAAAATTTTAGTTAAAAAAGGAAAATCGTTTGTGTTACAAAAATCTATACAAAATATCAATCGATATTAACACATCATGAAATAATTATGTAAAACTCGTGCGTACATGGGTATTCTAACTATATAAGTATTAAAAATTTAATATAATTATATGCAAAAATATATAACATTACAAAATCACGAATTTATGGATTGTTACAATATTTAGCTTCAAAACAAAATTAGTCAAATATTATCACCCGGTATACTATCTGCCTAAATTGCATGCGTGCACGAGTTGATGTAATTGGTTTGCTGATTAATAATTAAGATATAACTATTCTGAAAAACATATAATTTACTTAAAATCACAATAATGAAATTATTACTTAATTCATCTTTTATGTCTAAGTCCCGTACGTGCACGAGCATTAAAACTAGTATAAATATACGTAATTTACCATTCTATATCTAAATAAGATTTAAAGATAATTTATCCATATCTTCTTTAAACTAAAAATCTTAAGGCTTGTTTGATTAATTTTTGTATTAAGTTTATGTTTAAATTAAAAATGATTTAATACAGACAATTTCAGTTTTATCATTTTATTTTTGAAGTTATCTTTCTCTATTAAGTCATAAACAAATCTTTTATATAATAAAAGAATGACATCATTTCGGAGTTTTCTATCAAATTGAATCTTATGAATTAAAAAGTTGGACCAATCAAATGGCTTGATTTTGCCACGTAGGCAGCACATAAATTATCGTATATAAAAGAAAAAATAATTTCAAGCTATTCATTTGATAGGGTGTAGAAAAAAGAAATAACATTTCCTTTTTCTTAGGTTTAATAACGACTAAAATTATAACAATATGAATTTCTAAAAAGTAATTTATTTCATTGACATATTTTCTAAAGTGGACAAACAATGGTTCAAATATAACTAGGAGAAAATTAATTCCCTTGTGGCTTCGGAGGTTCACTTCAGCCGACTTCGGGCTACCTAAAAGGACTTAACGCTAGGACAATTTGGCTATACTATATCGAAACAAAGTACGAGGTAAATCAAAAAAAAATATTACTAATTATCTTACTACGTAATTTATAAAAGATTTAATAAATTTATTCTCTTCATATAATTTCTATAATACTCTATACATAACTTATAAAACAGAAAAAATAAAAATTATATATATTTAAAAAAAACATAAATTTTAAACCTCGTGTATGCACGGGCATTAAAACTAGTAATTTTAATGTGATTTTATGAATTCAATGTTTTTTTCTTTTTATATTAAGTCAATTAAAGGTTGAATTCAAAACACACCTAAACCAATATTGTATAGTGCAAAAGAGATTAATTCACAAGTTGATGTAATATTCATAATTTAATTTAATTGGTATGCAATGAATCAATAAGCGTTTATCCATATCTATTTATAAATCTGAACGTGCATGACGGGTATGTTTGGCGAGAGGATTATTGGAGCTTATTGGGGCTTGAGCTTTTAAATTAAGTTGGCTTATAAAATAAGTTTCGTTTGTTATGCAGCCTTATGAAAGGGCTTATAAGTCATAAGTCTCTATAAGCCTCAGCCACATAAAAGGGGCTAAAAACTTTAGACCAAGCTTTTGAACTATAAATTACTTATTTACCCACAAAAATATCTAACATATATAAAAAAAACTGATTTAATTATGTTTTTTTTAGTAATTTTGCAATAATAAACCCCAGCCCCAGGCCATTTGCCAAACAAGTTTAAAAAATTACAAATTTCAATTTCGGTTTATAATATAAGCCCTAGCTTCAGCTTCAGCCTCAGCTTAAGCCCTAGCCTCAGCCTCAGCCCATTTCACCAAACATACCCGACATAAGAACAACTACTCTCTCCATTTCAAAATAATTGCTTCTCGACAAAAAAACACAAACTTTAAGAAATGCATAAATATTATTGTTTTTTCTTTTTTACATTTTAGCAGAATGATAGTTTTACTCCTAACTAATTAATTAATGTTTTTTTTTTAGTTTGTAATAATAATTTAAAATAAGTGTAATATACTGTAATAAACTAGATCAAATTTTACCATCTATTTTTAGTAGTTGATATCTAAATTTGTACATCTGGAAGATTAAACATTAACTAATAGTTAGCGATAAAGAGTAAATTAAATAAGTTTACTTTAGTTGGCAATCAAGAATGATTCTCTAGTGACCAAAATTGGGCTTTGTGAAGCAACTAGTTTTGATACTAGTAATTCAGATACAATGTATTAAAAAGTTTAGTGATGCAAATATATAAATGCATAATTCACATACATGAGACAACCATCGAGTGTAGTAGGGTGACAATTCTTAGTTATCCTATTACTTCTCTACTTTAAATTTTTTCCTAATCTAAGTAATTTACAATTTTACACTATAAACAAGTCACTAAAGTTGAAGTATTTCTTAATTTTTTCACGAGTCTTTTTTATTTTTAGGGTAAATTACATAAATCGTCTTTATGGTCAACTCTAAATTACGAAAATCGTCCCCTTTTTATATTTTTTGTCTCTTTTATGAGTTTGCGTCCGTTTTCATATGTTTTTTACGTTTTATTCGTTTACATCCGTTTTCATCCCGTTTTTTAACGTTTTCATACATTTTTGTACGTTTTTATTTGTTTTTATCCGTTTTCGTCTGTTTTTTATACGTTTTTGTACGTCTTCATACGTTTTTGTCCGTTTTCATCCGTTTTCGTCCGTTTTTCATACGTTTCTGTACCTTTTCATATGTTTTTGTACAGTTTTATTCGTTTTTATCCGTTTCCGTCCGTTTTTCATACGTTTTTGTTCTTTTTTATTCGTTTTTATCTGCTTTCTTTTGTTTTTATACTTTTTCGTACGCTTTCATACATTTTTGTACATTTTTATTCATTTTTATCCGTTTTAATACATTTTTATCAATTTTTATCCGTTTGTATATGTTTTTGTACGTTTTTACTACCCACTCATTATCGATGAATGAAAGACTAATAAAACTCGAGTGTTTGAATTTTTAAACAGTATGTGAGAATTTACTTAAGGTGACAGTGGTAGCTTCTACTTCGATATACGTGGCCCCACCAGGCTTTTACATGCTCACGGTGGTTCATGACGGGATTCCAAGTAGATCAGTGTGGCTTAGGATCATGTAGATTGTAGGTAAAATGTTGCTGCATACTCACGTTATTATGAGAAAAGTAAAAGAAAAGATTGCTTGTTATTTTTAAAACACATGTATCCCAAATATACATACAAAAACGAATAAAAACGGACGAAAATGGATAAAAACGGAAAAACGTATGAAGATGTACAAAAACAAATAAAAACAGACGAAACAGATAAAACGGACGAAAAAGTCTAAAAACGGACGATTTCCGTAATTTAGAGTTAACATTAGGACGATTTATGTAAGTTACCAAAAAATAAAAAAGTCCGGTGAAGAAATTAAAAAATACTTCTAAGTTTAGTGACTTGTTTATAGTGTAAAATTGTAAAGTACTTAGATTGGGAAAAAGTTGAAAGTAGAGAACTAATAGAGTCAATTTTCCCTTATCTAATTTATCAAAAATACTCGTTATTGACATACTTTAGTCGTCTACTTTTTATTATTGGTGCAAAAGCAAATTATACATACACGTAAAAACCCATGAGTCTACTGAAAAAATTATGTGGATAAAAAGTTACAGGTTTTCGGCTCCTGCCTACTCCAGTTGGTACCTCATTGGCCAGGAGTTTTGCCGGAACTATTCCTTAATGGGTGGGCAATGGTTGGTACTAAAAAGCACCCATGATCAGAGTGTTCTCGCCAATTCACACATTTATGTGAAAATCACATGTTTGTTGAACAAAGAAATTATAAAACCCTAAACATATGAAAACTTAAACCACAATCGGGTTTGCACCAACCAATCTAATATACCTATCATATAGTCCTCCAAATTTTGAGCATCGAAATCGATAAAGATTGAAATAAACTAGATAACTGAAAATATTAAAGCCAACAATAATTTGTTGACAAAGACATCTTACAGTAAACGCGACAAATCTTTAAACTGTAGTAGTGATAACAAAACAAAATAGTAAAATCAAAATAAACTAGCAAAAGGCAAAACAAAAAGCAAAAGCAAAGATGGTCGTTTGCTAACAACAATGACAATTTTTCTTTAGTTTTTTAAGCAGAGAAGAGAAATACAGTTCGTTCGGTTTGAATATCCATAATTTATATCTAGAAAACAAGAAAATATCTTTTAGTGGTAGCCAGATTCTGGCGGTGCGGGACATCGCGTTAGGAAGCCGTTGGTGGTGATCATGGTTAGGTTTTGTGAAGAATTTAAAACAAACTAGCATTGACGACCTCTGTGAAACTTAAATTATTGAAAAGTTATGACCATAACAGTATGCATGTAGAAGTTTTGGCTGAAGTATTGAAGTTTTTTACGTGAGAGAATAGGAGTGGCTCTTGACAACCAAGGGCTATATATAAATAATGTGATTAACAGCGTGGTATAGAGGCAGTAACTCATGACGGCTGACTAGATCTGAGAAGTAGACCTGCTCTCACAACATGTTGAACAACGAAATCCTCATAAGGATGACTTTATTGATCATGCAACATATAATAGGTACATGAACACATTCTAAAATCCTAAAATTATTAGACCTAAGCTTACAACCGGATTTAGCCACCTAACCTAATATACATATTTGATTATATTTGTTTGTCCTGAAATTATGGGCAAAACGATAATATGTTTAAGAAGTTAAATAAAAAATTTATGCAAGATCGATTTGACAACTAATAATACCATTCTTACTTTTCAATTTGGATAATTTTTAAAGGACAGTCATTTAGAAATGTATCTAACGTGACAAGTTTTACATTTGAGAAAAGTGCAAATATGCTCCCTGTGGTTTGCAAAAATTGCAGACTTACTCCCTAACTTCACGAAAGTGCAGGTGGCCTCTCCAGTTTGAAACTTTCTTTGAATATATATATATTTTTTTTCATCCATCATTAATCCTGCATTTAGGTGTTGTAATGTGTGTATCACTAGGTGTATTTTAATGGTGGATGATAAAAATAAATGATGTACAAATCAGTACTCCTTTTTCCTTTGTATACAAAAAACACACGTAATCCTAAACACCACTTTCCTAAACACCCCTTTTCATCTTTAGAAAACCATCTTCACCACACCACACCACATAGTAATTCGTTTTACAAGGTTATGAGTTTTTGCTTACAGCAGATTTTTTCAACAACATTCCATATGATGGTGGTGGTTTAGTTATAATTTACAAACACTAACTCAAATATCAAAAATTCTTTGGTCTAACGTCTGAGAAAATCAACTACAACAACAAGCAGACCATCTACATCAAAACCTATTATCCCATGCATCTTATGACAACAACAACAACAACTGAGTTTTGAACACATAAAAGAACAAGGAAAGATCTCCAAAAACCCATCATCGATCTTTACACTATCGCATGTCTAACACGAAACAAACAAAAACCCCATGTTTAAACAAGATGGAAGGGTCCTAATATATGTGTTTGGGTTGAGTATGATTGCTTCTAAGCCTTCCGTAGATGAAAAATTGAAATAAAAGAAACCCTTGGAGTTCATCATAACACGTACGTTGAAGACTAAACTTTGCCCAAGCATTTCGAACATAGTTATGCACCACACGAAACACCATTCTTTTCCCAATAAAATAGCCATACAAATTGTGTTCGCACATCTCTATAATTGACCTCCCTCAACTGACGTCTTTGGAATCAACATCATTAAGAGACTCACTCGTTTCAAGCAATCGAAAGTTAACCTTATTAGTCCGATTCTCAGCGTTGAGAATATTAGCATACGGAGAGTGGTTCATATGTTGATCGCAAGCCCTTTTTATAACACCATTAAAGCTCTCACAAGCTGTACGAACAGCTTGGGTAATAGTAGGATCATCACCAGTACACGTTACTTCTTGTACACCATTCGAACTAGCACTAACAACCTAACTCACGCCCGTCCCCAAAACAGCCCCTTGTTGCATGACCATGGGATCCTTGATCAGCAACATCAACTTGAGCCGCATCACATCCTCCCAACGATTCAGAGCTCACTGGACTAGCCTCACGATCCACCTTATGTTGTTCATCCCCCACATCAGCTTCAACATGAGGCAAATAAAACACTACCTTTCTCCGACTCTTGGCATTAGTTTGTTTCACATTAGCTGCTAGGTCACTAAGGGCATGTTTGGTAGAGAGAATTGCAGAGATTAGAAATGAAGTAGAGAATAGAAATGGAGAGAAATGGAATTAGTGGAGAAATTTATTTAGATTCTAGTGTTTGGTTGCCAAAGAGAGTATACAGAGAAATTAGACAAAAAAAAAAAAAATCCACATGAAAATTACTATCCTGCACGTTAGAAACCAATTCAAATTGCATCAAGAGTGAGATCAAAATTAGAAAAGAAAATTTGAATTATATAGTGATAGTGGATCCATTTTAGATAAGTTACAACTCAAATTAATTAATGAGTAGAAAACGTTTTACAAATCTGGTAAAACAAAAATCCCAAAATCTTTTACTTGGTGGATCGAGACTTTAACTTGGACATTTGCAAAAGATAAAAGGAACAATTCTCATAAATTATTTATAAAATTCACGAAACCCAAAACCCAAGAATCTAGAAATATGTATATTGATTATGTTGGAAAGCACACAAATTAAACAAGCTTTGAATTGGAGAAGAAACAGTTGAATAATGAAAAGAGGAGCTCCATTGCCAAAAGATATAGAGCTAGATCTGAAGTGTGTTTCAATTTATTTTTTCTAAATGTGCATGTCACGTGCCATTTACTTTTATACCTAACATCTTGACCTATAAATTATTGAATTCTCCGTGTTTTAGTTTTTGAAGATTCCATTTCCATTCTAAAATGGATGGAAATCATATTACAAAGGAT
>BQNB010008624.1:0-89357 GCA_026074375.1 Tanacetum coccineum | reverse complement strand
CATCACCTAAGATACAAGACTACTACAAGCCCCAATCTTACCTGATCAATGGTAAGACGGTTACATCAACAGGAATCATACGATCCTTGAGGCTACACCACCATGCTAGTACCTATCTCTTATGGGACGTGTAAACCCACACACAGAACACGTTTTACAGCTTTGGTGCACACATACTTTTTGGCACCCTAAAACTATATGTCTGGACCTCCTTTTATAGTATAAGGAGGTTAAGGTTTACATGGAAACTAATAAAAGATATTAAATAAGTAAATTATCTAATGTTTATCTTGATATCTTTTCATCTTTATCTCTTTTTGACCAAATCTTCATTTTCTCCTACATTTTGTAGAATCCTATAATGACGAATTTGGTCCTTATTGTTTCCATGTTGTTTCATTCATGTTTTGTCTTATCAACTCAAATATAATTCCCAACAAAGTACGTGTTAGTTATTGTTGATGATTACTTAAGATTTACATGGGTTTAATTTTTGAGATCGAAGGATGAGACTCTAAGGTCATCATGAAATTTATCAAACAATTACAAGTTCGTCTTAATTTGATTTTTAGGAATATTCACCAAACATCAGTTGCCCGTACTCCACAACAGAACGGCGTTGTCAAAAGACAGAACCGAACTCTAGTGGAAGCTTCCTGTACTATGTTGATATTTTCTAAAGCTCCATTGTATTTGTAGGCAGAAGCAGTCTCCATGGCTTGTTACACCCAAAACCGATCCCTAATACGTCTCCGTCACAATAAAACACCATATGAGCTTATGCACAATAAGAAACGAGATTTAACCTATCTTCATATATTTGGTGCTTTATGTTATCCAACCTATGACAGTGAGGATCTTGGAAATCTAAAACCAAAAGATGATATCGGTATTTTCGTTGGCTATGCACCCACAAAGAAGGGTTACCAAATCTACAACAGACAGACCCGAATGATTATGGAAACAATCCATGTTGACTTTGATAAGCTGATAGTAATGGCTTCTGAACAATTCAGTTCAGGACCTGCACCTTAATTTTTGACTTCTGGAATAATCAGTTTAGGACTCGTGCAAAATCCTCCTTCTCTAACACCTTATGTTCCACCAACAAAGAATGATAGGGATATCTTGTTTCAACAAATCTTTGATGAGTACCTTAATCCTCCAAAAAGTGTTGTTTCTATAGTACTTGTAGATGCTGCTCCAAGACCGGCTGATCTAACGGGTACACATTTGTCAACTTCTATTGATCAAGATGCACCCTCTGCAAGTACTTCATCAACTCAAGAAAAATTACAATCCCCGGTCATCTCTGAAGGTGTTGAAGAACAGTTACAACCTGTACAGTTTGATAATGATCCATTTCGAGATATTCTCACTCAAGAACCAAATTCTCAAGAATCTTCATCAAATGGGCAAACTACCAACCCACCTTTTGAACTTCTTGGCAAATGGACAAAGATTCATCCTTTAGAAAATGTGATTAGCAATCCTTCTAGACCAATCTCTATAAGAAGCCAATTAGAAACAGATGCTATGTGGTGTTTCTTTGATGTCTTTCTCACTTCAGTCAAACCCAAGAACTATAAAGAAGCTTTGCTAGAATCTTCATGGATCGATGCGATGCAGGAAGAAATTCACGAGTTCGAAAGACTGCAAGTATGGTAAATTGTACCACGTCCAGACTACATAATCATAATTAACCTGAAGTGGATCTTCAAAGTTAAGCAAGATAAGTTTGGAGGGGTATTGAAAAATAAGGCACGACTAGTAGCTAAAGAATATCGCCAGGAATAAGGGATTGATTTTGAGGAATCTTTCGCACCTGTTGCACGCATAGAGGCAATCAGAAATCTCGTTGCAAATACCGCCCACAAGAATAAGACCGTCTACCAAACGGACATCAAAACTGCGTTCTTGAACGAGGTGCTACGTGAAGAAGTCTATGTTAGTCAACCGGAAGGGTTCATAGATCCAGATCATCTAAACCACGTGTACAGGCTGAAGAAGGATCTTTATGGTCTAAAGCAGGCTCCACGCGCTTGGTACGATCTACTATCATCGTATTACTTTCCCATAAATTCTCCAAAGGTTCTATTGATCCCACACTATTTACAGGGCCAGAAGGCAAGGATATTCTCATGGTACAAATTTATGTCGATGATATTATTTTTGCATTTTCTGATCCTAGTTTATGTGGTACATTTGCTGAAATAATGACTTCTAGATTTAAGATGTTGATGATGGGCAAAATGTCTTTCTTTCTTGGACTTTAGATTTCTCAATGTCCTAAAAGTATCTTTATCAACCAGTTTAAATACGCTCAAGAAATAATTAAAAAGTATGGTATGGACTCTAGTGACCCAGTTGATACACCAATGGTCGATAGGACCAAACTGGATGCAGATCTATAAGGGATACCCGTTGACCCTACCCGTCATCGTGGTATGATCAGATCCTAATGTATCTCACATCTAGTCGACCTGACCTTGTATTTGCAGTTTACATGTGTGCCAGGTATCAGGCAAAGCCCACCGAAAAGCACTTACATGCGGTAAAACGAATCTTTTGATACCTTAGAGGAACCATTAATATGGGTCTTTGGTATTCAAAAGATACCAGTATTGCACTAACAGTCTATGCAGATGCGGACCATGCCGGGTGTCAAGACACTAGACGAAGTACTTTTGGCAGTGCGTAGTTTCTGGGTGACAAACTCGTTAGCTGGTCTTCAAAGAAGCAGAAAAGCATGGCTATCTCTAGTACAGAGGCAGAATACATAGCCTTATCTGGATATTGTGCCCAAATTCTTTGGATGAGATCACAATTGACAGATTATGGATTTGCATTCAACAAAATCCCTCTGTACTGTGATAACAAGAGTGTTATTGCTTTGTGCTGTAACAACGTCCAGCATTCCAGATCCAAACACATCGATGTCAGATATCACTTCATAAAAGAGCAATTCGAAAATGGTGTGGTTGAGCTCTACTTCGTCAGAACAGATTATCAATTGGAAGACATCTTCAGAAAAGCATTGCCAAGGGAGAGATTTGAATTTCTTCTCAACAAGATTGGTATGAAAAGTATGTTTCCGAAAACTCTAAAGAATCTGGCAGAAGAAGAGGAAGAGTAGTGGCGAAACTCTTCGTGTATCCTATGTATCATATTTTGAAAAATAAAAACACAAAAAGATTTTCCATTAATTAGGATTTTTTTAGAAATGTCATTCAATAATGACACGGAGTTGTAAATAAAGTTCGAGCAGAAATTCTAAATGGTTTTCAAAACATGTCAATGGCTTGCAGTTATATCAGACTGCAACCCGGTCATCATCTTAAAGGCAAGTATATCGTCAAAAAGATAACTTGACCGATCAACGAGAAATTAACTTTTATCGGGCATGATCTACTTAATGATCATGTAAAGGCTTGTGTATACTTTGCTACCCAACCCGAGCTCTCTCAAAATTTGTGTACGTGTCAGTGCAGTTATTTTCCAAAATAAGAGAAATCTTATTTTTGTTGATGTAAAAGTGTTGTTTTTCAAAAACAAATCAGTCTTCTCAGTTTTTCATTAGAAAAAAAATTAATAGAAAGTTATGTCACTCAAACAATGACTACAACTCTTTAAATAGAAAACGGGTCATTATTTGAGGGAGAGAAAAGTGATAATGAATATTCTTTTAAAAATGGTCTTGAACAAGTCACATAAATTATACGGAAAAAGTTTTAACTTAACGGATAACAATTTGAGATGGAGTTAATTCATTTTAACTCCAAGTGCTTAAGTTGTCAAAAGTTAATAACTTTAGGCGCTTAAATATAATTTCAAGATTAATAGCTTAGGCTTAAAACTACATACGACCAATATTGCCAACACATCATAGTTTTAAAAGGCTTAGGATTGTTTAGAAATAATTACGTAGTTTTAGAAGCCTTGAAGTTGATTATATGCTTCTTATTCGTCTAATGTTTCCCCGATTGGCTAACTACTAAGCTTATTATCATAGAAGTAGTAACATATGATAAAAGAGGTACACATAGGTATGATGATTCCTTTAGATAGTTTGTATCTTGCATGAAGAAGTTTGTACATTTGGGACTTAATTGTCTTCGGTGTTATCATTTTGACTACTTAGAGGGTTTAATTGTCCACATCCGGGACTTAGTTGACTTTGGTGTCACAATTTATATCGTCACTATCTTCGAGAAATGCGCATGTGGTTTCGACTTCTTGAAAGGGAGAAATTGTGTACTTTGAGTATTTAGGCTTTATACTACAAGATTTCTTCATACGGGTACTCTTATTTTGATGTGCTTGGAAGAAAGTCTTGAATCTACTCAAGAAAGGATTGCAGATTCGGGGGGAAGCTATGGAAGATTCTAAAAGAAAAAGAAGCAAGCTTGACTACAGAATTCAACAACATTCTAAAGATTCAAGTGAAGGATCTTGTATTATTCCAGATGTTCCCGATGAGCCAAAGGACAATTCTGGCAGCTCAAGCAGCTCACTTTATGGATCTGATGATGAAGTTCAAGACGTCTCCAGTGATGAGAAAAATAAAGTTAATGAAAGCAAAGCCGATGCAGAAGTTGCAGAGAAACAAGCTGGAGATGTACAACCAGTTTAACTCAGTCATCTGCTGAATACGTAGAGATTCCGTCAATGGTAGATGTTCCCATTTATCAGGAGGACCCTGTTGTCGAAAGAACTCTACTCATTGACACTATTATCTCAATGGTTACTGAAAAGTCAACACCAACACCAACACCAACACCAACACCAACACCAACACCAACACCAACACCAACACCACCAACCATACAAGCTCAAGTTATAAATGCATCCGAATCTGACTCGTACTCGAAGTTTGAGCAAAGACTTTCAGAACTTGAGAAGAAAGTTGAAGCAATGCCAGAAAGATCAAATGGTACGAATGTTTGACAACCTCTTGCTGGAAAGACGGTTCAAGAGAAGCTTGGAATGCTATGTTGGTGAAAGGACAATCGAGATGGACTACAGACTGCGTATGCGGACAATATGACTTTGTCACTTTATCCTAATGATTTTGAGGTCCTGTTTCATTGTTTATCTTGTGAATATGAATATATGTAGTGTAGAATCCTAATAAGTATATATGTTTTGAGTATAATTTTTCATAAATTTTTTCAAAAAATTCAAAATCTCTTAAAATATGTACTCAACACTATATTTTTCCCTCGAAAATTAAGGGGAGGCATTAAAATGTTCCTATAAGTCCTTAGGTATGATTAAAAAAAGAGTAAATTGCAAAAATGGGCCTTGTGGTTTGGCCAAATTGCAGATTTGGTCCGTCAAATTTTAAAATTGCAAAAAACGTCCTTATTTTAAAGGTTTGGTTTCACTTTCGGTCATTGGTCGACTTGAAATGACTAAAATACCCCTCTGTAATTTGGCCAAACCACAAGGACAATTTTTGCATTTTTTTTATTTTGGTTTCAGTTTACGAGCAATAATAAAAAAAATTTAATTATTATTTTTATTTCGGTTTAAGTTTAAGAGCAATAATTAAAAAAAAATTCTTTCGGTTTCAATTTTCGAGCAATAATAAAAAAAATTAAAAATTTTATTTTTTTTATTTCGATTTCAGTTTACGAGCAATAATAAAAAAAATATTTAAAATTTTTTTTATGTTTTTTTATGTCGGTTTCAGTTTACGAGCAATAATAAAAAAAAATTTAAAATTAAAAATTTTTTTTATTTCGGTTTCAGTTTACGAGCAATAATAAAAAAAATTTAAAAAATTTAATTTTTTTTTGTCTGTTTCAGTTAACGAGCATTAATAAAAAAAATTTAAAAATTTAAATTTTTTTATTTCGGTTTCAGTTTACGAGCAATAATAAAAAAAATTAATTTTTTTTATTATTGCTCGTAAACTGAAACCGAAATTAAAAAAATTAATTTTTTTTAATTATTGCTCGTAAACTGAAACCGAAATAAATTTTTTTTTATTTTTTATTATTGCTTGTAAACTTAAACCGAAATAAAAAAAATTAAAAAATATTTCTTACAGATTTTTTTTTAATTTTTAATTTTTTTTAATTCTAATTTTTTTTATTATTGCAAAAATGGTCCTTATGGTTTGGTCAAATTGCAGAGGGGTATTTTAGTCATTTCAAGTCGACCAAGGACCAAAAGTAGAACTAAACCTTCAAAATAAGGACGTGTTTTGCAATTTTGAAATTTGACGGACCAAATTTGCAATTTGGCCAAACCACTAGGACCATTTTTGCAATTTACTCTTAAAAAAAGGAGTAAATGTGAGATTGAAAAGAATTGTAAGGATAAATGGTGTAAAGAAAGAAGCCCTCCATACACTTAGGCGGAAATTGGTTCAATACATATGCTATCAGAATCACACAGTTGATTACTGGTATTGAAGATAGTCATTATGGACCCAGTGACACAATGCACAACCTCTTAAGCAACTCAGACTTCTCTCAAAAGAAGTTTGTTTTATTTTCTCACGGATATTAAACACATTTTTATCGACTTTCTTACTCCGAGTTAGTTGATATTGAAAAGATGGCAGTCTGTTCTAGCCTCCGATCCCTAAAACCAAAACGCACTATTGAGTCTAGAGCCAAAAGAGATAATCAATAAATCTCATTAGGACACTATCTCAGATTACATTTGTTGTTCATACATTGTGAACACAAGTGATATTTACAGAGTCCTACGCTTCATCCTTGTGATCTTGCCAGAACATTCAGAGTGATACTTTTCAAGTACTCACAGTGACGAATGGATATCCTATATGGATTAAACTTGTGACAACTGGATATCGATTCGGTCCAGTTTTATGAATTGATGACTCAATCGGTAAGATAATAACTAACTGATTTACTCTTATCGTGATGTTTGCTTTGAGACGTTCTGATAATGAGAACAAGCAAGTACGATGAATCTAATGCTTACACATTAGAGGATCCAATACTTTAAGCTGGAAATGAAGATTCTTCTAAATTAAATCTACCTAATCACAGGTCGGTCCTCACGGAACCCGAGGTTAATCCAACCAAACACGGTCGAATGATAAAGCCATATGCGTCCACACCCTTTATTGCTAACTGTTTTAATTATAGATTTATACAAAGGTGGTAATACCTCATTCTAGCAGATTTGAATTCATAGCCACATGCTCATACTCGATCAACAAATATAAAGATATGATGAAAGCTCAAGTACATGCTACTTAAGTCTTTTGCTACTCTGATACCCAAACGACTTCCTTGATGAAGCATTCCAAGGAAGATTGTTCAATAAGCTTTCAAGATGAAGGATAATATGAGCATGTCGATCCAGAAATCACAAGGTTACAAGAAGGGAAGATTTATAATGATGCAGAAGTGATGATGCAAGTAAGATGATCTCATAAAGCTCAAGATCACAAGAATGCCGATGCATGTAGGAACAAGCTCCAAGAAGCACTACATCATGACTACGAGCAAGACTAAAGACATTCTTAGAATGCTAAGCTTAAGATCATTGTAATTTGGAGTGACCTCCCTTAGGGGGAGATTGTTAAGAATATAGAAAAGTCTTGATCGCTACCAAAATATATTAGTTCTTACCTCGTAGTAAATATGTAATAAGTAAGTAAGCTAACCGGGCCGGCCCATGGAAAGCCCATGAAGCCCACGCTCCTTAGCTCTTGTAAAGACTATAAATACCTTCTCCATTTGATGGAGAGGGTGTTGGTTGGTTCATTATATTTCACACACTCTTTCTCTTTCTATTTCTATAAAACCTTACAACCCTTCTTTCTCTCCTCCTTTCCTCTCTTAATCGTCTCTCTCTACTCTCTCTTTCTCTCTACAACTGTTTCTATATTGTGTGTATTTGTGTGAATTTGATATCCTACAACTTTTGAGCAAATTAAGAATTTTCTTAAAGAGGCTTAACCATTTTATTCCTACTAACAGTATAATATCACAAGTGATAGATAACATTAATTATATGTTAAAAAAAATTAACCGATGTCTTAGTGGTAAAAGGACTTGCAAGTATCACACTAAAAAGGTTTGAGGTCCTAAGTTCGATTCATGCTAGGTGCAAACAACTCTGAAGTGGCCACGCCAACCACTTAAAAAGGGAGAGTTTTAACTGGTTTAAGTCTTTGTGGCGATGGGTTCAAACCCTGTAGATTAGTCAGCCTAAAGGGCGGAAACCATGGTTACTAAAAAAAAATCAAAAATAACCACAATTAGTTTCACAATACATTGCTTTATCACATGTGATATTGTTGATCCCAACTTAAGATCGATTCCTTAGCTATTGGATAGATCTAAAACAACTATGGTAGAAACTTTATGAATACTAAAGAGTATGCGGAATCTACTCTTTAATACTTAGAAGAATATTAATGAAACATTAAACTGTATGAACAATGTATGAACAATAATATTAGTAAAAAACTCCAATATTATTATTATCAATAATACGAGTACTCTATGTAGTACTAGGGTTTACAACCTTGAAGCTATATATCAAAAACGTATGAATGTGTATGTGAATGTGTGTTTTTAATAACCATAACCTAGGATCTCCTTTTATACATCAAGGAGTTCTTTACAAGATAACTACAAATCTTCTATAATTATAAAAGATAACTGCAAATCTTCTAACTTAATAATATATATATATATATATATATATATATATCTTTTACAAAAATATATCATACTTATCCCGTAAGTAATCTTGATAAACAATCTTCATCTTTATCCTTCTGACAATTGAAACTCTTCTAGTAGTTGTAATCTTTCAGCAGTTGTAACCAACAGCATTAACTTTTATTCCAGCAGCACTAACTGTGTACAAGCAGTAGTAACTACATAGAATATTTTCTTCATTCTTCATCAGCAGTACAAACTTTATGCTAACAGTTGTAACTTTACTCAAGCAGTACTAATCATACACTAGCAGTACTAAGATACACTAACTGTAGTAACTTTTATACTAGCAGTATTAACTACTTAGTAGTATTTCTTCTATGTCTCTGAGCAGCCTTAACTTCCATTAGCAGTAGTAATATATACTAGCAGTACTAACTCTAACCTTAGCAATATTAACTCCAAGATCATCATGAAGCCTTTTGATCCCAATAATCCTCCTCTAAACTTGATATTCTTCTTCTGAATCTCAAGTTTCTTCATTAAAAGTCTTCACCATCACCAGGAGGATGCATTCAAATACTTCCAGGATTCTTGCACTGTTTTGTCATGAGTTTTAGATGTTGATAACACATCTCATTCCAATGGTCAGTTTGAAGCTTTTTGTTGAGCATTTTTGTAATAGTTAGAGGTGTGAGTGGATACTTTTTCTCTACCAGCATAAAAATATGCAGATTCTGAAATCTCACAAAATGTACTCTACTAGAAGAAAATAGCTTCCAAACTATCATACTGTATCCTTGTAGATTTCTCCATACTTCACTTTCTACATTAGGTTCAAACATTACCTTCAGATCACTACATAACACTCTTTCATATGCCTCCTCTGGCCTTGTATTCCCATGTTTAGCTTTAACCAACTTCTAGAGTGTTTCCAGGTCTTCTCTGTTAATGTTCCGAAGCATCCTAATCATTGATGAACACCTCCTTGAACTTCCATCAGCTCTAACGATTTGAAAGTATCCCATCTTTCCTTCTTTGATGATTTTCCAGTCAATAATGATAGGGGAATTAGTGGCTAGTGGTATAGCATCAATTGCTACCTCATCATTAGGAACTATCTCCATAAGCTTTTTCATTTCTGCTTCATCATCCACTTCAGCTTCTACATTCTCATTTATCTTTTGCTTCTTTGAATTATCAGACTCAAGTTCTTTCTTGTTCTCTTCTTACTTCCTTCTGACTGACTTTTACTTCCTTCTACAACCTCTGTATCCATAGGAACAAATGAATCTACCCACTTCATAGTATTATCAAATAACATCTGAATTTCTTCAAAACTTTTTTTCTTCAACTAACTATGCTTGTAATTAGCCATATTTTTCACATGAGTACACATTTGATTCCTCTTTTGGGCTTTGGTTGGTGGTTTTCTTCTGATCTCTTCAGCTCTAAGCTTTGCAAAGTGTGTTAGGTTTACGAAAAAGACTCGGTCACCCCATGTATTAACTAGAATAGCATAGCTCGTAGTTTAATCGTAAACGTATGACTCATGGTATTGGGCCGGGTCTTTTACCCACTTGTAAGCCCATACCAAAGCCCATTAGGGCTAAGAAACACATGTATTTATACCCTATTTCCAGCCATGGGAAGGGGTTGGCTGTTCATTGTATAACAAACACACACTAAGTGTCTTTCTCTCCCTAGAACTTCCCATTTTCTCTCTCTAGAATCGGCCAACCCATCATCTCTTGATTATGTTATGATATCCAATATACTACAATTGGTATCAGAGCTCATGGGATGATTAGCTAGATTGTGTGTGCGTTTTCTTGGTTAGTTTAGATCAAAAAGTTTGGTTTTAGAAGGTTTATGGTCTTATTCTTGACACTCTTTGATTCTCACGTTTGTGGTGTTAAAGTTAGTGTTTTTATTGTTGTTACAGCCTTCTAGGATCAAGTTGTGCAAAAGAAACCAAGCAAAAACGTTCAAAAGGGTAATTTTTAGGTGTTTTTAGGTGAAAAAGTTCGTATTTTTCTTGACTGCGTTTTGTCTCACTGACATATTCTTGGTTGCGTTTTATCAGAAAAAGTACATGTGTTTTGTTGTTTAGGTAAAGGACAACAGTACTGCGTTTTGTCTTATTAAGAGCTGCATTTTGCTTCCTGCATTTTGGTTCTGCGTTTTGGTTCTGCGTTTTGCTTTCTGCGTTTTGGTGCTGCATTTTGCCTCTGCGTTTTGCCTAGTCGAAGACCTATCTTGCGTTTTGTCTAGGGGAGACTCTATCCATTTCATTTCTTGGTTACGTTTTGTCTCTTGCATTTGTCTCATGCGTTTTGTCTCTTGCGTTTTGTCTCCTGCGTTTTGTCTCTTGCGTTTTGTCTCTTGCGTTTTGTCTCCTGCGTTTTGTCTCTTGCGTTTTGTCTCCTACGTTTTGTCTCTTGCATTTTGTCTCTTGCGTTTTGTCTCTTGCGTTTTGTCTCTTGCGTTTTGTCCTCAGTCGCGTTTGTCTTCTTGAGATTTGTCTCTAACGTTTTGTCTATTGAAATTTGTCTCTGCGTTTTTGTCTATTTGAGATTTGTCTAAGCGTCTTCACTGAAGATTGACTAAAGCTCTTTCATGAGATTTGTCTAGCTTCTCATTAGATTTGTCTAATCTTCTTCAATGAGATTTGTTTAAGCTTCTTCCACTGAGGATTTGTCCTAAGCTTCTTCACTAAGATTTGTCTAAAGCTTCTTCACTGAGATTTGTCTAGCTTCTTCACTGAGATTTGTCTTACGATTCTTCACTGATTTTGCTAAGTCAATATCTTCAATTACGTAACACTCATTTTCAACCAAACCAAATCATAATTAAACAACATATCACCTAATCTAACAAACAATCATCACTTTTAACATACAATCACTAATCATTGTACTGATCTAACGATTATCATAACACAATCAATCAATCATGTCTAAAGCTTCCGATGACATTCAAGAGAGAGAATTGCATCAGTTGCAACTAATGCAAGAAAATGCAAAGGAAAGTTGCATGACATCTTTTCGGCTACTTCATTCATTTCTTCAGGTTCTTTCATACAACGAATCAAAATCCATAAGAGTATCCGAACGTGCACTCATGACACTCTTTGGTCAAGATAAGGAGACTTTCACAAGTACGATGTCCCTTAACTTGGATCAATTACAAAGACAACTTGACAAAGATGAATTCTAAGAAGATAAATCCATGGCTGCATTTTGGGTGCTCAACAATCAGTTTTAGAAGTTCATCGATTGGCAGCACTTCTTGGATTATGACAGTGAAATGACAGAGAAGCTTTTTGCTGAATACACTGGAATCCAAGTTAAACAGTTTAGAGAAACACTACTCCTACACATGGCTAATGTTAAGAAGTCTGTTGCTGAAAGAACACATCATAAAAGACAGTATGATAGAAGGATGAAGGAAAGACAGATGCAGTCAAGAGAGAGTAAGGTTGTTTCGAGTAAAGCATTGGATGCTAGTTTAGTTGTTACAGAATGCAGTGGGACAAAGTCAGATGAGCATATTACAAGCAGCAGTTCAGGGACTTATATCACACATGTTGTGGATGCAGATATCAGACCAGTAAATGACCAAGTGCCATCTGCTGAGGTACATTTGACTACTCAACATAATGTCCTTGCTAATGTACAACAGCATACTAATCAATCTGAACCAAGTTATGACACATATCTGTTGGAAAAGGTTGATAGCAATACCACTCCTGATTCAACAAATATGTGTCATAGGGGAGGAGAGATTGACCAGGATGCTGAACATGATCAAGTAAAAAGTCCTTTGCTTAAGGCTGAGTTTCTCAAAACGAATGACATGGTTGAAAAAGAAGTTTATAATGAACTTTCAAACAGATTTTTACAACTTGAAAAACATTGTATTTCACTTGAAATATCAATGCAACAAAAGGAAGAAAGTTTTCAAAGTAACAAACCATGTAAGAATCAGGAGTCTCCTGAGTTTCGTGAATTTTTTGAGATCAATGATTTGAAAGCTCAGCTACAGGCCAAAACCACACTAATTTGCAACTTGAAGAATCAAATTAAAAGTGTGAAGGAAGCAAGTAATGAACCCAAGGTTAAACATGACATTGATGTTTTGAAAACAATAAACATTGAACTAGAAAGTAGTGTGGCTAAATTACTTGCAGAGAATGAGAAGATAAATAAGGAAAATGAGCATTTAACACAGACTTACAAAGATCTTTATGATTCTATCAAAAAGACACGAATTCAGACGAAAGATCATAATGACTCACTGATTGCTCAAGTAAATAGTAAGACTGTTGAAAATGCTGATTTAAAAGCTCAGATTCAGGAAAAGGTTTTTGCGAATGTAGCATTGAAAAACGAATTACGAAAGTTAAAAGGAAATAGCGTGGATACTAAGTTTGCAAAACCATCAATCTTGGGGAAACCGGTTTTACAACCACCCAGAAACCAATCAGTTGTTAGACAACCGAATGCGTTTAAATCTGAACGACCTAACTTTTCAAAACCACGGTTTGCCTCCCAAGTTGATGTGATTAACGTTTTGTCAAAACCAGTCACTCCTCATTATTTGCCTAAAGTTCGAGAATATGTCCTTGCAAAACCTCATCACGTGATTGCACCTGGCTCATCTAGGAATAGTCAAGAAGAACCGTATGGTTCAAGTGTTATGGCTCATAATCACTATCTAGAGGAAGCTAGGAAAAAGACACAAGAAAGAAATAGGAATTCAAGACCTAGTGTGATGCATACTACTAGTCTACAAAACACTGCTAATGGTAGCAAACCAAATCCTAGGAGCAACAATCAAATATCTAGGAGTTTGCCTGTATCTAAGAGTAGTTGTGGAATGTCAAATGGTGTGTCGCTAGTAGATCACTCTAGGAATTCTAGTTCTTTTTCTGACTACAAACACTTTGTTTGCTCTACGTGTCATAAATGTGTCTTTAATTAAAATCATGATAATTGTATAACAAAATTCCTGAAAGAGGTGGATTCTCGTGCTAAGGTTCAATCCCTTAAGACTAGAAACAAAAAACAAACCCGTAGAAACAAACAGTCATACTCAGAAACTTGGTAGGCAGATTGCTATAGGACAAAGGTTTTCTCCCAAGAAGTCTTCCGCTGTGCATGAGAAACCAAACCCTCCTAGATCTTGTCTTAGGTGGAAACCGACGGGTATAATTTTCAAGATTGCTGGTCTTAGGTGGAAACCTACTGGAAAGATGTTCATCGATAACACAACCAAAGTTGACAGTGAACCTCCAAATGGTTCAAATGGTGATATTACTAACCCATATGAATAAGATCAAACTCTTAATGTCAGTGTAGGTACTACTAACTCAAGTGTAGGTACATCTTGTAATCTTATAAAGGAAAGACTCAAAGTTTGGTTGCCGAAAAGACTAATATCTCATAAACTAGTGGTTCAAGGGATACAAATCTGATGCACATGAACAATGGCATCTGTTCAAATCAGTTCAGGCCACGCTCTTCAACGACAAAATGACGTTTGTTCACATCAGTTCAGGCCTCGCTCTTCAACGACAAAATGACGTCTGTTCACATTAGTTCAGGCCTCGCTCTTCAACGACAAAATGACGTTTGTTCACATCAGTTCAGGCCTTGTTCTTCAACGAAAAAATGACGTCTGTTCACATCAGTTCAAGCCTCGCTCTTCAACGACATATGGCATCTGCTGACAACACTTCAGACCCCGTTCCTCAAAGTAAAGAAAGGTGTACGCTTCAGTACGCTTTATTGTTGGAAGAAGAGAAATCTTCTTGTTTATGACCATTCTCATCAACAAACTTCATGTTTTTTCCCATTCTCGTTCTGTCATCAAGTGGATCAACGTACCTTTGATTGTAGTCTTATTCACTTGTTCAATCAAAAAATAGCAACCTCATATGCAATTTTTGAGGGGGAGAAGTGTGAATAAACCACATGTTGATTGATGTATTAAAAATGGTCATACGGCTCCTGTACACTCCAGTCCAGGACCCACACCTAACCTTTTGATGCCTGGACCTATAAGTTTAGGGCTCGTACCTAATCCTGCTCCTGCTATACCATAAAGAATTGGAGTTGCTGTTCCAACCAATGTTTGATGAATATTTCACTCCACCGGGTGATCGTCAGGTTCCTACTATTAATGCAGTTCAAGTCCTGTTTAATTTAACCGGTCCATCAGTATCCATCTCCTGTGATCAAGATGCACCATCGGGAAGTTATTTAACATCATCATTGGATCATCAATCCTCTTCGGTACATCATGGTGTTGCAGCTGACCAATCTTTTAAAGTTAATCCTTTTTTTGCGGCTGATCGTGAACCATTTGTCAATGTGTTTGCCCCAAACTTGAATTCTGAAGCATCATCGTCTAGGGTAATCACGACAACTGAACCAACCAATCCACTCAGTCGCATGAACATCTCCGAAAATGGACCAATTCTCATCCTATTGACAATATTATTGGGAACCCCTCTCGACCGGTATCCACTCGAAAATAGCTTGCTACAGATGCTTTGTGGTGCTTCTACAACTCAGTACTGTCCAAAGTCGAACCGAAAAACTTCAATTCTGCTGTTACTAAAGACTGCTGGTTTCAAGCCATGCAAGATGAAATCCATGAATTTGATCGACTGGACGTATGGGAATTAGTGCCACCTCCAGACTGTGCCATGATTATTGCTCTCAAGTGGATTTATAAGGTGAAACTTGACGAGTATGGTGATGTGTTGAAAAACAAGGCACGTCTTGTAGCAAAAGGATATCGTCAAGAAGAAGGTCTTGATTTTGAAGAATCCTTCGCCCCGGTCGCTAGACTTGAAGCCATCAGAATATTTCTTGCCAATGCTGCCAGCAAAAACATGACAGTTTATCAAATGGACGTGAAAACTGCATTCTTAAATGGCGAGCTTAAGGAAGAAGTCTATGTTAGCCAACCGGGAAGAGGCTTCGTTGACCAGATCATCCACAGCATTCTACCGTCTGAAGAAAGATCTTACGGGATAAAGCAGGCGACCCCCGGGCGTGGATGAACACTTTGTCAAAGTTCCTTCCGAGCACAAGGATTCTCCAAGGGTGTAGTCGATCTAACCTTGTTCATTCGGAAACAGGCAAACACACTCTTCATTTTTCAAATATATGTTGATGATATAATATTTGCCTCGACTGATCCCAAAGACTGTGACCGTTTTTCTAATGAAATGAGATCTAAATTTCAAATGTCGATGATGGGTCAAATATCCTTTTTCTTGGGCTTACAAATTTCTCAGAATCCTAGAGGCATTTTCATAAATCAATCTAAATATGCTAATGAGATTTTAAAGAAATTTGATCTTCATAAAGCGATACCCCTGTTAGACACTCCCATGGTTGGAGCGAACAAAACCTGGCAGCAGGACCACTCACAGACCCTGTTGACCAGACTCACTAATCGCAGTAGACTATGAATCCTTGATGTACACACATCTAGTCAACCCACCTTGTCTTTGTTATGTACCTGATGTTCTAGATTATCAATCTAAACAACTAAAAAGCACTGTTGAAAGCAGTTAAAACGTATCTCTCGGTATCTTCAGGAACCATAAATATGGGTTTTTCATAATCCAAAAAGACACCGCCATGGCACTAACAGCATACGCAGACGCAGATCATGCAGGTTGTCAAGACACTCGAAGAAGCACATCTGGCAGTGCTCAGTTCCTTGGTGATAAGTTAGTAAGCTGTTCATCAAAGAAGCAAACTAGCACGTCCATCTCGTCTACATAGGCTGAATACATCGCGATGTCTGGATGCTGTGCCCAAATCCTATGGATGAGGTCTCAATTATCGGATTATGGCTTTGCATACAATCACATCCCTCTGTATGTAATTAACAAGATACCATAAGCTCCTCTGCTGCAACAACACCCAGTCACTCCAGGAATAAACACATCGACAACCACAATTTTCATTTTATCAAGAACAAGTGTAAAAGTGAGAGGTTAGAGTTGTAAAAACGTTAGGACAGAGTATCAAACAGACTGATTAATTCCCTACGGCACAGCCCAGAGAACGATTTGACTTCATTCACCTAGCGGCTAATGTCATGAAGAGTAATGAAGCCCCAGACACTCAACGTCTTCAGTATGATAATGAAGAGTAACAAAATAATCTTTTCCCCAAGTATCCTATGTAAATATGTACATATTCTAACTCAAAAAGAAATTACAAAAATATAAAACCAACAAAAATCCATAAAAATCAGAAAATAGAAAAATACCAAAAAAAAGTAATTCAAGAACATGTCATCTGCTATCGATAACATTACCGGACCTAGAAATGTCATTCAATAATGACACGGGCCTTTAAATGAAGCTCGAACGGAAGTTTTAATCACCTAAACATTCAAAACATGTCTAAATGCTTTCAATTATTTCTGATATGCAACCCGGTTCTTTAAAATGAGGAAAGCACGTCCCTAAACGACGGCTGTTCCAAATAACGGGTGATTAATTCACCGGGCAAGGATTACTTTATATCCATGCAACGCCGACTAATGTACGGATTTTCAGTGCATATTCTGATAAAGAAGAGAATCTCTTTTTAACCAAATAATTTTTCTTCTATGATTCTTCAAAAATTATTTGTGTTAGCCATGGGGGTAAAAAGTTGTCTTTACAATGGATCAGTGTTTTAAGGAATTTCACAAAAAAGATTTAAAAGCAAATTTCATCACTCATCTAATGACTATAGCTCTTTAAATAGAAAATGGTCTTATTTGAGTGGGAGAACGTGTCCATCAAATAATCTTAAACAGTCTTCAAAATAAGTCAAGGTATAGCACTGATAAAGTTTTGATAATGACGGATCACATTTTTCAGGGGAGTTAATTTATATTAACTACAAGGGCTTTAGATGTCATTCATTTCAAACTTTAGGGACTTAATGCCATTAAACTTAGTGGATCAGGCTTAAACTACATACGACTAATAATGCCCAACACAACATAGTCTGTAAAAAGACTTAGAATGTTTTGGAAATTCTTTCCATAATTTAAAAGTCTTGAAATAGATTCCACAGAATAGAATTAAACTTATTAATTCTTCAAACACGATCTCAAGTATGGGTGCGTACAAAGTTTTGCTGATTCCGAGGTATTGAAACCAGCAAGGGGGAAGGAGTAGTTACACTGAAAGGTACAACAAGTACACGTGATAGAGTCCATAGCCTTCTTTATTTTTAGGCCATTCCGGGAAGACAAATGTCATAACCGTAGAGAAAATCAGTGTCTTAACTTGTTTCTTTTGGGTGCACTATTTCTTCCACAAGGTACAACAAGTACACATGATAGAGTCCATAGCCTTCTTTAATTTGTAATTACTTTATCGGAGTTATAAGGATGGTAAGGTTAGGTACTCGATCCCACGATCCCGCCAGAGCCGGAGGGATCTACCCAGGGACAATCCACTAGTTAGTGTAGAAGTCCTTAGGTATGATTATAAAAGGAGTAATGTGAGAATAAGGGAATAGTGCGGACTGAGATGGAGCTAGTACTGGAACACACCCAACAAGGTTCTAGTAATGAAATCTCGGTAAGCACTGAAGGGGTTAAAGAATGAAAAAGAAATGCTAAGATAAAGGGTGAAAAGAAAGCAGCCCTCCTTAAACCTTAGGCAGAAACCGGGTCACTACATATGCTGTCAGAATCACATGGTTGATTGCTGACATTGAAGACAAGTATCATGGACCTAGTGATACGCTGCACAACCCTCCCTAGCCACTCAAGATCCCTCAAAGGATTCTTGTTTCACTTCTCATGGAGATCAATACATTTCTATCGTCTCTCTCACTCCGAGTTAGACAATATTGAAAAGGTGGCAGTCCGCTCCAGCCTCCGACTACCAAAAACCAAAAATGCACTATTGAGTCTAGAGCCATGAGATCATCAATAAATCTCGTTAGGACACTATTCCAATATACTTGTGTTTCACACACTGTGAAAACAAGGATTATCTTAAGAGTCCTACGCATTATCCTTGTGATATTGCCAGAACATCCCAGAACATCCGAGTGATACAAAAGTTACTCACAATGAAGATGGAAACCTTCTAGAGCCAACATCAAACAAGCTCTTGGTAGGTGACATATGAGATCCACTATGGATTAAACTTATGACAAATGGAAAGCAACGATGGTGTAATTCTTTATGAATCAAACTTGTTCCAGGCAGTGAATTGACGAATAGTTTTTGAAAAACCTTTTATTGCTCAGATAACTAATTTTTGAGCACATTGACTGGTATATCCTTTCAAAAACAAATGAGATGATGAGAAATTTGATTCTGTGCTATAAAAACACTCTTGATGTGTCCAAAAATACTTTCTCAAGTGAATACAACGATTGATTTTTAAATTAATTATTTCTCATACAATCGTAGACAGTAACTAACCGTTCACTCATATCGTGTTGCTACTTTGAGACGTTTCCGATAAATAGAATAGACAAGTTATGATGATTTTGATGGTGTACATTAGATGATCTGATACTTATACTGGAAATCTTGTCAAGGAGATTCTTATTAAGATGAATCTACCTGATCACAGGTCGGTCCTCACGGATCCGGAGGTTAATCCAACCAGACTCGGGTGAATGACAAAGCCATATTCGTCAACAAGCTTTATTGCTAACTGTTTTATTACAGGTTCACGTAAAGACGAAAATGGAGATACCTCGTTCTAGTGGATTCAATTCACAACCCCATGCTCACACTTAATGTTACTAATCAAAGACAACATGATAAATGAATGACCTACAACATAACTTCCGCAACTTTGATGAGTATCATCATGATCCAGAAAAGTGTGAGCATGCGGGTCTGAAGGTCACAACATCACAGCAGTGACAACGTGCAAATCTCCCACAATCAGGATGATTAAGAGATTTCCTGTAATGATGATCTCAAAGAACAGCTCAAAGATCACACAAGTCTAAGTGAACAACGCTCAAGATCACTACTTGCAGTGACAGAGACTAACTTGAAAGAATCAAGAGACTAGGATGTCAAAGATAAGGGGGAATTGTTTAGGATTATGAAAATCCAAGTAAAAGACTCGGTCACCCCTGTGTAATAGACTAGTATATGATTAGCTCGTATCATAATAATAATCGAATGACTTATGGTTTTATGGCCGGGTCTTTACCCACATGTTAGCCCACACCAAAGCCCACTTAGGGGCATAAAACTCATGTATATATACCCTTTCCAGCCATGGGAAGGGTTGGTTGTTCATTTGGTTATACATATACTAAAGGTGTTTTTCTCTTACTAGAATCCTTGCTTTCTCTCTCTAGAAATTGGCCAACCCATCATCTCTTGATTGTGTTATGATATCCAATATACTATAGTATGAGACACTCTCTACCTATATGATGGATAATGGATTTCACAGGGGACAAATTGACAAGACTTTATTCATAAAGAGACTCAAGGGTGAAATTCTACTGTTTTCAAGTATAATTAATGACAATCATCTTTGGTTCCAACTGAAGAAGTCCTTATGTGAAGAGTTTCGCAATAATAGCCCAATTAGGTTTCAGATGAGTTCAATAGGAGAATTCCTTTCTTCTTGGGTTTTTACAAGTCAACAGAAAGAGGATGGGGATCTTCATTAGTCCAAGACAAGTATGTTGGTGAAAACTTTGATAAATTGGCTTTTCTAGTATAAGGACAGCTAGTACTCCTATAGAAACCAACAAGGCTTTGACAAAGGATGAAGATGGTGAGGATGTTGATGTTTATTTATACAGTTCAATGATTGGGTCATTGATGTATCTTACATCCTCTAGACCCGATATTATGTTCTCAGTTTGTGCTTACTTAAGATTTCAAGTTCAGCCAAAAGTTTCCCACCTGAATGCAGTAAAAAGAATCTTTAGATACCTAAAAGGTCAACCTAAATTGGGCCTTTGGTATCCTAAGGACTCTCCTCTTATATTGGAAGCTTTTTCAGACAGTGACTATGCAGGTGCCAGCTTGGACAGGAAATCCACAACAGGAGGTTGTCAATTTCTTGGTTCAAGGTTAATCTCTTGGTAGTGTAAAAAGAAAACTGTGGTGGCTAACTCAACTGCTAAAAGGCTGAATACAATAGCTTGCTTCCTCACTGTTGTGGTCAAGTGCTTTGGATCCAAAATCAGATGTTGGATTAAAGGAATGGATTTAATTTTATAGACAAAGATTCATGTTGACAATGAACTGTTAATTTTTGAGGGTATCGAAGAATCCTGTCTATCACTCTAAAACAAAGCATATCGAGATTAGGCATCATTTCAATAAGACTCTTATAAGAATCGTGGAAGGGGGGATGGGACTGATTGAGTATGAGGCAAGATACATACAGATCATAATGTTTGCAGATCTTCTCACTAAAAGCCTTTGCTGTAAGTAGATTTAAATTCTGGTGGCCAGGCCATGGTATGCTTAATTTGTAGCTACATTGGTTGAGGGGAGGTTTAACAGTTCTTAACTTTTATTCATGGGTTATACATAAATATGGATCCTCATGAATTCTCACATGTCTATCTAGTCTTTTCTAGTGTGCTTGTGATGAATAAAGGCATGTTGTTGTATAATTATTGAAGACAAAGTTAAAACTGTTAAGGAAAATATTAATACTGCTAAGTATAATTTGTATTGCTAGGAAAAAGAGGTCGAGACACTAAGATACCTTAGTCTGGTGGTCCCCCTATAAAGTTGGTGATTAGCTGAGTCTATAAGAGATGTGGGGATCAGAATGGAAATGGGCTAGCCACTACATGCTTCAAGCTTAGAAGTAGAGCAGACAGTGGTAACATAAACTAAGACCCAATCCATGGCAACACTTAATGAGCTAAGTTCTTAGGGAATTAGCTCAGGTAGTGGTCCCAGGTGCCAAAAAACCACATTGGGGATGTAGATGCTCAAACTAGGTTTGAGGCTGCATCTAAAAGTCCATGACCCACCTCTCTCAAGAGTTAACACACTTAGAAGTGGAGAGGACAGTATGCAACTAAAAGATTTTGGAATGGCGACCTTGTACAAAATTGTCTGATAATTGAGAGATTTTGGTGATCATAAAAGAAAGAGAGAAGTTGTGAGCCAAAAACAGAAAGAGAGATATGTGCTTAAAACAGAAAGAGTGAATTGGTAAGCAAAAAGAATGAGAGATATTGTGAGTATAAAAATAGAAAGAGAGATTGTGAGAATCTACATTAGAATGAGATTGGAGTTAATACTGCTTGGCATAAACTTAATACTGCTAGTATTAAGTTAGTACTGTCAGGCATATCTTTATACTGCTGGGATTAGAGTATAAAAGCGGCGGTGAGGGGTGTGGGGAGGGGGGGGAGGGGGAGGTGGTGAGGGGGGGGGCGTGGTAGGGTAAACTGTTAGGCTAAACTTAGTATTGCTACATTACCGTTAGTACTGTTTGAGGCATAATAGAATTTCCTTATTTTAATATAGTCGTTGAGATATTTCCGCCAACAACATATAGGGTTTGACTAATTGGAAATTCATGATCTTTCTATAAATTAAGATTTCTTCAAGATAAGATCAAATTTCATTTAGTCGGTCAAATTACAACTCTAAGTGCTTTTAATATAATCTTAATTAACTTTGCCAAGCTTTCATACTCACATAAACGAGCTCATCCCAGAAGTTTATTCAATATTTTCTTAATCACATGGCTAATTTGGAGTTTTACGACAAGCATAACTTGGTGGCCTACTTACAGAAGTCTGAAGGAAGTTAAGGGTTTCATCAGATCATTGATTTTATATGCCCTCACAGAGAATCCAACAATATATGTTTCCTTTATTAAGCTTTTTTGGAAAACAACTACTGCTAGAACAAGTGTTAATGGAGAGGTAGAACTAACTGCTACAATTAATAGACAAGTAAAGACTGTTACTGAAGCCTCTCTAAGAAGACATCTAAAGTTGGAGGACAATGGTGGTATTACTACTCTACCCAACTCAGAGATATTTGAGTAACTTGCTCTAATGGGGTATGTGACTGATTCTGATCAACTTACTATTTTAAAATGTCCATTTTTTCCCTGCCCTCCGCCTCAGTGAGTTTCCTAATTTCATACTATCCTCCACTACTTAAGCCCTAAGAAAACTGCTTGGGAGCAGTTTAGTAGCAATATAGCAACTGCTATAATTTGCTTGGCCACAAACAGGACTTACAATTTTTCAAAACTAATTTTTGATGCTATGATTAAGAATCTGGAAAACCCACACAAGTTTTTGATGTACCCAAGATTAATCCAAATCTGGTTAAACAAGCAAAGGAGACTCCTTCAACCCCACACCAACAAATACACTCCTATCCTTACACAGAAGTCTTTAGTAATATGAAAGAGGTTTCAAGGGGTTATTCTAGAATAGATTTTTCTTTATTTCCTACTATGATCAGTGCACCTGAAACTTCTCCATCCAGAATAACATCTTCACCATCATTATCACCTCAACATACACCAGTCAGTACCTCATCAACCTCACAACCACCAAACACTCAACCCACATCCAATGCAGAGGAGGCTGTTCCAATGCCCCATGAATCACCTCTCCACAGTGTTCACTCACTTGGACGTGATGAGGGTAGTTTATCACTTTCTGAATTGACGGTTCTATGTACAAATTTGTCAAACAAAGTAACAAGCTTAGAGGTAGAGTTGGCACAAACTAAACAAACTTATGGTACTGCTCTTACAAAATTAATCAAGAAGTTGAAGAAGTTAGAGCAGACAGTCAAGTCAACTGAAGCAAGAAGGAGATTCAGGATAGTTGTTTTTTATGATGAAGAAGGTCTAGAGGATCCTTCCAAACAGGGGAGGAAAATTACAGAGATTGATCAAGACCCCTCTATTTCATTGGTACAGGATGAAGGAACATCATGGATTCAAGAAGATATAGAGATTCAGGAGAAGATTAGTGATGATACTGAGGTAATGCTAGAAGAAAAAGAGCATACTGAGCTTGTGGAAGATCAAGGTAGTGGTGAAAAAGGAGAAAAAGAAGTTAGTACTGTTGGTGCAGAGCATAGTACTGTTATTCCAGAAGCTAGTACTGCTGCTGAGAACTTAGTGTATATCGGAAGGAGTGCTGAAAAGAAAAAAGATAAGGGTAAAGGAATTATGACAGAGCCTGAGCCTGAGAAGAAGACAAAGAAGCAACTAGAGCAAGAAAGACATGGGCATGAAGACGCTGTAAGGTTGCAAGAACAACTTAATGAAGAAGAAAGATAAAGGATTGCAAGGGATGCAGAAATAGCTAAACAGTTACAAGAGGAGATTAACAAAGCAACACAAGAACAAGAGAAGCAAGAAGTTGTAACTGAAGCTGATCCAACTCATGTCATTGATTGGAGTGATCCTGCAGTGTTAAGATACCATGCTCAGCTGAATAGACCATACTCTGTAGATGAAGTAAGGAAGAACATGGTCATGTACTTAAAGAATCAGGGAGGATACAAGATGAATTATTTCAAGGGAATGAAGTATGAAGACATTAGACCTATATTTGAAAAGGTATGGGATCAAATTCAATCCTTTGCACCCATGGATTCTGAAAAAGAAAATGGTAGTAAAAAGAAAGGAAGTAGAAAGAAATCACTTGCAAGGAAAAGAGTAGGTGAAAAGCAAAGTGAAGAAAGTACAAAAAGGCAAAAGATAGAAGATGATATAGAGAAGGAAGAACTTAAAGCCTATTTGGATCTGGTTCCAAGAGAAGAATTTGCTATGGAAATTGACTCTTTGGGTACTGAGTATCCAATAGTTGATTGGAAGACTCATGTCCTGACAGAAAACTTCATGTATTATCAAATCTTCAGGGCAGATGGAAGTTCCAAGAATTACAAGATCTTCAGTGAGATACTTGATGATTTTGACAGACAGGATGTAATAGATCTACACATACTAGTAGAAGAAAGGTATGCAACATCAAGACCAGAAGGATATGACTTGATGTTATGGGGAGATCTAAAGATCTTATTTCAACCTGAAAAAGAAGATGAAGTCTGAAGGCATCAACATGAATACAATTTGATAAGATGGAGACTATTTGATTCATGTGGAATTCATATTTTGTTGATGGACAATGGAATTGCCATTCACATGATGATAGAGAAGAAGTATCCACTTACTCAAGAAATGTTATCAAAGATGTTAAGCAAAAAATTAGAGGTTGATCATGAAAATGAGATGGCATTTGAACTTCTAAGGTTTATAAGGTCACAAGTACAGAAGTAGAAGAATGTTTGGAAGAATCCTCAACAGTGCAGACTAGAAGATTAAATACAGAAGAAACTTAAAGATTTGAAGGTAAATCACAAGTTTAGGGGAGGATTGTTGGGATTCAGAGCTTCTACACTTAGTACTGCTAGTTATAGTTAGTGTAGTAAACTGCCAGTACATTTGTTAGTACCTGACCTAAGTCAAAGTATTACTGTTAGATAATAATAATTAATTACTGTTAGTTATATAGTTAGTACTAGCTTAAGGTGATATTCATGAGTTATATATATGAAATAGATATGCATGAATCACTGACGCGTTTATTGTAGCCATTAGGGTTTTCCTTAGTGTATAAAAAGAACCCTACGGCATAGTTAGAGACAATCAATTTTAATAGAAGCAATACAAGTTTTCATAGTTAGTTATTTAGTAACCTAGGCAGAATATTTGCAATCAATATATATTTAAAGCTTTGTTTACATTGTTCTTCTTAGTATTACAAGTTAGATTCTGCATAACTTGTAGTATTCATAATCATAGTTTCTCACATAGTTAGTTTGGATTTATCCAAGTTAAATAAGCTTTAACAAGCTAAGAAGATCTATTCATTGGGACTCATAATTCGCATTAAGCTTGGAATGCTGCATATGAGCAATTCCTTTAGGTTCAACAACATAATCTTTATTTTTTAAATTAGATTTAACTTTCCTAGGGTGGGCTTCTACTTTATTCATCTGAGTATTACTTGGTGTTTGTTGAATCTTATCTTTCTTTGTATTTCCTGAAGGCTGTGATCCGCTAGCACTAGTAGACGGTTTTATTCCTGTAGAAGACAACATAGGTTTGTTAGAAACTAAGTTCGATGAAGAAGAGGTTTTTGTGTTTGTATTTCTTGAAGATGTGTCAGGCTCAGTGAATCTAACTCTTTTGTCCTTGTTCTTTAGCGTCACAGCCACTAATTTTCCATCAGCATTGTTGATACTAGGGCAGGTTTTACTGATGTTTGTAAGCAACTCCTGAACTAGTTTAGCATACTTATAGGCAGATTCTAAGGATTGATCTAGTGGATATTTTGATTTAACATGTTCAACTAGATCCTTAAGAACTGTAACTTCTTCCTGAGTGTGCTTAATATAGGCAGAGTGAGCTGTCTTATTATTCAACAATTTAGGAGTTATTGGTTCCACATCAATCTTAAGCATTTCTAGATCACTAGGGTGTTTTGTAACATCATTATCATCTAAAAAAAAAAAAAAAAAAAAAAAAAAAAGAACAAAAAAAAGCCTTTTCCTTTAAGTTATCCTTAAATCATCTTTGGGCGAGCATTAATTACCAAACTTTTTCCAAAAGAAAAAAAAAAAAAAAAAAAAAAAAAAAAAAATAAAAAAAAAATAAATAAAGACTATCATTAAATAGAAATTTCCACAGACTTTAGATTGACTTGATTAATTAAATCATCACATTGTTCGTTTGATCGAATATGTTCTGGTTTAATCGAGTCATAAAGTTGCTTATAGGTCTGTTTTAAATGCTCATTCTCAGCAATAAGCTTTGACACCCTATGATCCAATTCAATATTTATAGTTTCAATCTCTTCTATGTCCTTTTTAATCTTATCCTCATTCATATTTCCACTTAGAGATTTAATTCTCTCTTTCAACTTCTTTATGACCGTGTCTTTCTCTTAGGACTGACCTTTCAATTCATTTAATTCAAACAATTGATCAAAACTTGGAGCACTTTGGTTTGAAACAGAATTATCCCTTTGAAAAATTTCCTGATTAATGTTTTTCAACTTCTAAAGAGATGCAATGTTTTTCAAGAGTGGTAAAACTTTTGAACAATTTATCGTAAATCTCTTTTTCAATGAAATCCTTTTTGTTGAGAAGCTCACTCTCAAGTTTGAGACACTTTTCACATTCATGCATATTCACAGAAGCAATATTCACAGAAGAATTCATAATTATGTTCATAATATCTTTGTTAATGACTTGTTCCAAGAGTCGTTCATTTTCGTTCAAAACTTGATTCATTTTCACTTCAAATGTTTTAGACTCTAAACGATGTTGTTCCACAGCCTATTCCATTTAATGGAAGACGTTTTAGACTTTAGAAAGTTCATCAATCAAATATTGATCGAATGTATTAAATAAGTCCTTCGGAGCTTTTACAAATAGAATTATTTCATCCCTAAAACAAGCTTTTGTATGTTCGAATCCCCACGAGCCCTCAGTGATAGCTGTGGGTGTGGTTCTTTCTTTGACAACCACGTCAAAACCAGCAAGATGGTATTTAAGTTTCTTCAAACTCGTATTAACCATGTTGACTTTAGGAAGTTCTTTTGGAACCTCAACTTTGGTGGGTCTACTAGAAAGAGTGGGTTCTGGAGAATTTACAAAATTCTAAGACCAAAAGGCTTGTTCAGCAGATAATTCAGTTTGTGGAACAAATCGTTTCTCAAAATCTTGAGAAAGTTGATTAAGGACAGCATAATCGACTGGTGTAGTATTAACTTTCTTTTCTAACATCATAGGATCTTTTTGTTTTAAAAGCCTTTTTAAACGACTCTCTGAGTCAGGAATCACAATTGCACTCGTATTCTTGATTACATTACCATCATAAAGCTTTGGTTCTAACTGCTAAGCTTTCTACAGATAGAAAGGATTTTGAAAACCTAGAGCTTGTTTGGTAGTGTGATCATAGAAAAACAAAGGTTTCATCAATGTAGGTCCTTTGTATTGGATCTATATAGCCTTTGTAAGACAATAGTTAACTTGAATAAATCCAAATCAACTATGTGAGAGACACTAACTATGAATATCAAGTGTTAATGCGGAATCTTAACACAAGTATTAAGAAGAATATAATACTAACTTTGCTATTGATTTCTATTAAGCTTCAATGCTTCTATTCGATATATAAAACTCTATGCCGTAAGGTTCCTTTTATACACCAAGGAAACCCTAGAAGGCTTTACAAAACGTGTGAAAGGATAATGCATATCCTTTCCTAAGATATCTCCTAAAATATCTCTAAGATAACTATTACCTCTATTCTGTTACATAAACAGACTTAACTACATACAACCAGTACTAACTATAGTACTGCCACTCTACCAGTACTAACTATAGTACTGCCAGACTTAACTTAGTACTGCCAGAACTAACTAATACTACCAGACTTAACTGTTATACTACCAGTATTAAGTCTTTTACAATATATTTCCCAACAATCCTCCCCTAACTTGATCTTCATTTGTGAACTTCAAGTTTCTTCAAGTGTCTTCCATTTGAGCTTCCTAAGGATGTTGTAAATAAAACTCTTCAAATTATTCTTGAGCTGCAATTCTTCAAATTATCTCTTTTTGATCTTTGCTGCCATAATTCTTCAAAAACTTTTCAGTAACCCGGGGGGGGGGGGTGAGGGTGATCACAATCTGGGGATTTAAGTTTCAGACTATTCTCATCACTTCCAGGTGTGTTAACTCCTGTGAGAGGTGAATCATTGAAACTTTAAATGGATTTGATGTCTCTTTACCAGTTAGCCATTCACTCTGGAGTAGTCAGTCTTTTGGCCACCAGAAAGGTGCATGTCTATGGTTGACTAAAAACCATTTCAACTCTCAGTACATGAAACATTGGTGAGTTGAATACCATATGGTTTTGCATAACCATATAGCCATAAACGGATTTTAGATATCCTTTACCTGTAGCCGTTTACTCAGGGCTAGTCATTCCATTTGGCACCTAGAAAGGTTAATTCACAGGTGGATTGATGACCATGTTAACTCTTTGTACATGAAACTTGGTGAGTTAATGTACCATCTACTTTTTGGTAAAGTGTCAACCATCTAATATAGATTTGCAATTTGTCTTTACCATAAGCCATAACCTTATGGACTAGTTATGGTTTTTCCACAGCCTTTACCACAAACCATAAACTTGTGGGCTAGCCAACTCTTTACTAACCAGATATGGTGAGTTGATAACCATACAATTTTTGGCAAATTGTCAGCCCTTAATGGATTTGAGAAGTCTTTACCAAGAGCCGTTTGCTCCTGGACTAGCCAGTCCATATGTTTGTTAGACATGGTGGATTGATAACCATTTGTTGTGTTAGTGCATAGCACCTCCACCAAGTGTTGTTCTCCTCATCTCCATTCTAGATACCTAACTCATCAATCTTCATTACTTCCTAATGTTTGTAGCAATTCTCATCTAGTTTTCCTCCTTGCAGCTTTTTATCTAGCATAGCTTTGCATACCTTAGCAGTTAAAGGATATTTTTTGTCAGTCAACATATAAATATCTTATGACTCCAAGTTTAAGCAATGTACTCTGCAGGTACTATAATATCTCTAACTTATGATCCTTTGTTGACCTAATGAACTCTAAATAGGATCTGTACTAAGAGGTTCCTCAAACAGATTCTTTAAATATTCCCAAAGTACCTTCTCAAGCTCATCCTTTGGTCCATTCATACCATATCTATTCATGACAATCCTATATAATTCAGTAAGATCATCCCTAGTTATGTCCTTCAGCATAGCTTTAAAATTTATGTACACTATATCAGTTCCATCTTCCCTAACTATTTGGTACACACCTTTCTCTCCTTGCTTGATGATCTTATAAGTAGCTATACTTGGGGGTTTTATAACCACAGGAACAGAATTAATAGGAATATTTGTACCTGAAATAGGATCAGCATCTTTACTATCTTCAGATTCATCCTCATCAGTTTTGTCAGAATTCAAATGTAAACCTTCCTAGCTATCTGTTTCCCCCTCCCTTTCCAGTCTTCTTGGTAGCCTTGTCATTCTTGTGTTCATCACTCTTTAGATTTTTTTGAAGTCTTTGTTTGAAAGTTCTTCACCAAATAGTTTGCAGACTTGTCTTTTGTATCGTCAAAGTATATAGGTGCAAAAGATTTAAGCCTACTCACCATCTTATCAAATTCTTCTTTAACTTCTTCCAAACTTAAATTCTTCAGCTAGAGAACAGTTTCCATGTCCCCTGATTCTTCAAGTAATTCATCAGATATGTTCTCAGTGGTGATTGAGTTATGGCTTATTTCTTTTAGCTCCATTCTCTTTCTCCTCTGCAAAGTGTTTTCTGTCCTTTGATTTACTAGTTCAAACATCTTCGTTTGCAAAAGTCTTCTCCTAGTAGATATCCAATCCCAGCCACACTCTTTGACAACTCTGCATTGAGCTTCAATCTTTGCTCTAATTAAGAATCCCAATCTTCATCTGTGAATGCTGAGCTCAAATGAACTTGAGGCTCTTCTTTCTTTTGTTGTCTCATTTAATTCTTCTTCTTCTGCAAGTCTTTATGCTAAGAAAGAAATCCAAGTATTACTTGTTAGCCTCTTCCTCTTCGTCTCAAAGTATCTAATCCAGTCATGATAGCTTCAGCAGACTACTGCCTACCTGTAGGATTTTCTTTCCTTAGTCTTCTTAGGAGCTTCTTCATGAGCATAAGGAAGCTTTTCCTTCTTCTTTCTGGGCCCGTTATCAGGGGAAGGGAATAGACTTTTAATATATATCTGTCAGTAGATCTTGTCCTAATAAACAGTACTAACTTTGCCACGAACAGTACTAACTTTAATAGGCCAAGTATTACGGCCTATCAGCATACCCATACGAAAATTCTTCTCTTCTTGAGAAAATCTAATAAGCTAGTGAAACTTCTTTCCCTTAGTCTCTTCCCTTCCGTATACCTCCGCCCTTTATCTAATGACTTTGGCTGTTGAGAAGCAACCCTAGGAAGATGTTAGGCTGCTTACTAATGAGTAGGCTATGTCTTCAAATTGTTCCTACCCCTGAAGCATTGAACAGTAGATCTAGAAGGATTAACGACCGAGCCCTTGTATCCAAAGAAACTATGGATCAACTTGACTTTGTCCTCCCAAATCCCAGGTTTTCTTCCTCTTTAAGTCATGATAATGACCACATTTCTCCTTTTTAAAATACCTTCCACTTCGTTACCTTCTTAGACCACTTTACAATAGCAACTCCACCTTTCAAGCTTCGGTTGCTTGAGATCCTGTTCCAGACTTTCAGTTCTTGTCAGTAATTGAGGAACTAATAAAGGAAATCAGATCCACAGTCATCTGCGTTCCTATGGACATGCTCTTATAAAGAGGTAAGAAGTGATTGTGTGCAGGATGTGTCTCAAAGTGTGCTCCATAGGATTCAAGGCATGTCAGTTTCAGGATGTTTAGTATTATGATAGCGAGGGATAAGGACATTATAAGGTGTAGGTGATTGTACTGGTGGTAAAGATTTAGATGTTTCTAGAATAATGGATGATGATTGGTTGAGATTGAGCCACAGCAGAGATGTTCTTGACCTGCACTTGGATATAGATGAGACAACACAAAGCATAGCAGTAACAAGGTCTTGGTGCCCCTCTAAAACCCCTTTTCATATTCCCAAAAATCTTTTTGGTCAGGGTCACAGCAGATACATGAGGTGTTTTGTATTTCCGTTTGAATAGCCAAATCATTACAAGAAAACGAGATACCTCAAAAGTCAGGTGTTTTTGCTTTGCAATGTTGCCACCATCCATCGAAAAATTCTAGTTTTGAAAAATTATAAACTCTGCCAGTGGAAAGACAAATCAAAAGCAGTAGCGATATTGGCTACCAAATAGATCCTACATCCACCACTTAAGCTTTGTTAAAATAACTATTGCAATATAGGTGGACAAATATCTCCATTGGGGTTAAAAAGCTTTCCAAAATGGTAAAAGATCCCGTCAGCATGATACCACCAAAGGCCCCATCCCCTCAAAAAATCTCATTTGTTTCAACATTGTAATCCCTGAAGCATCTGCTAATTAAAGCTTATTTCTAATAGATGCCTCATGATTGGATACACAAGAATCCTATAGTTGCTGAAATTCTAGAAAAGTTCCCATCAGCAAGTAGTGTTGGCAGTAACATTCGCCAAAACTATTAGACTAGGAATCATAGATAGTAGTGATTAGAAATTTAAGCATACACCTGAAGGTTGAACCTCTTAGAAATTCCACTATCTCTAGCAAACCCTGCACTTTCATCATGCTTGCGCAAAACCCACATGATTTATGTTTTTCACAGTATTTTAATTTGAGCCCATGATTCCGAAAGTACAATGAAAAGGTATTGTTGTACTGAAAAGTTACTGGAGTGCGGTTGGAGTATGTGGGTAACAAAAAATTGAATATATTATTTGTAAAACGAAAAATAAATTTTACCTTTGCCAAGAGGAATAGACAATAAAAAAGATAAGTATGAAAGAGAATCAAACTTTATCTATAGAGAGCATCTCTGTTACCGACAATAGCGCCGGAACCATCTTGCAATGGTAACATTTAAAACAGTGTTTAACAAAACCAACTAGAATAAAAATTACACTACCAGACTTAACTTGGTCAACCAGAAATTAATTTATATTATCCAACCCTGAACTAACCTTTTCAACAGAAATAAATTATAATATTGAATACTACAAAAAGACCTTATCACACATGCCCTACAATCTGAAATCCATTTTATTTCCTCAAGAATTAGTCTAAAACATAGAAAAAACATGCTGCAGATTTGTATAGACAGAATTAACTTAAACTAACTACCCTGAATTAATACTACTTCTACCAGATTATATAACTAACCAGATTTTTAGTGTAACATACTACCAGAATACACACACTTATATAACTAAGCCCTCCCCTTAAATGTAGCTTAGGTTTAGCATACCAATACTAACCACTAAGTAATTAAATCGTGTCCATCAAAAGGTTTAATTCATAGTCAAGTCTACATTTTAAGTCTTGTGACCTAATGAGCTTCTTCTTATAACAATCTCTTATAAAATGGTGGCGTATCTCGATATGCTTTGTCTTGGAATGATATACTGAGTTCTTCACGATGCAGGTTAGTGCTTTCATTATCAATTGTGATTTGGTATTCATAAAATTGAAACATAGTCCAGCCGTACTGTTTGAACCCACAAGACTTATCCACACAATTTGCATGCAGCTACATATTCAGCTTTCAATTGTAAAAGTAGCCACTAGTGGTCTGTTGTCTTGCAATGCCATGAGATAAGTATTTGTCTAAGAAATTGACAACCATTGTTGTGGATTCCTTCAATGTATTGCCCCCACCATAATCACTATTCGAAGAAATGCCAGCCAGGTCAAAAGGTTTGACCCACCATAATCACTCTTGTTTTATTCCCTTGTTTCCACTAAATTCAAGCATATCTCTATTCTTAAATTCAGTGCCATTATCTGATCTAATAGTTTCACTCATTACTAAGCTGGTTTTCAATCTCCAAATGAATCTGAAGAATGTCCCACAGTCATCACCCTTAGAGCCAAAAAGAAGTCTCAACTAAATCAGGTACAATCATCGTAATACAAGGCAATAACTTTCATGATTAATGCTTTTTATAGAAATAGGACCAAAAAGATCCATATCAAGGTTGTAATTGGCTTAGTGATTAATCTTTCTATTGGCTAGCAGAAGCCCTTGTGTGTTACCGTTATGGCAGGCAACACATGTATAGTCATTTTCTGAAAACCTTGAAAGGTAATACCTCTTACAAGGTTTTCCCTTCACAATTTGTTTAGGTTTTTAAAATTGATATGACCTACCTTCTTAGCATAATTTAGATTCCATCGATGTGGCCGTAGTAATAACAGGCAAAACTTTTTGCATGAGTAGCGTCTTCAGACCAAAACTGTACATATGTGATGGTCTAGGACTTTAAAAGTATCTGATTTCATCAGCATCTTTAAAGTCAAAAACACAACAAGACATCATTTCCAGTAAAAAGAACCTTAGTGCTGCTTATCACATAATTGTATAAATTTGAAAAAAGGTTAAAAATGCCCTATTCTGTTACAAAAGACACACTCATCAATTCTAAATTAACCAAACTCTTATTTTTCCTTTACCAATATGTAGCCTTTGCTAGCCCCCCCCCCCCCCCCTCCAGAAGTAACCAGATCCCCCCCCCCCCTATTGAATGTCTTCCAAAATCCTCCAGTTGATCCTTGTTACCTGTCATGTGCCCTTAGCATCCACTATCAAATATACCTCTAATCTACTATTTTTCTTCATGGAGGATATTGCACATGAAAAAGAATTTAGTTTTCTCTTAGGGACCCAGGCCCTTTACTGCTTGGGTCGCCTTATGACCTTTAGCAGTCACCAGTTCTAAAAAACGTTGGTCCACTATCACAATTGGAGTTGGTTTAAGTTCCTCCAATTTTATTAACCTCTGAGGTCTAAACACAATCCCATTTTTCCTTTACAGCATAAGAATGGGACATTTGTGCTGTAATTTTTACAAAGGGTCTTCTTACAGATGAATGTGATTTTGAAAAATGCCTTCTTTGATTAAATAGATTCACCTGTGGTCTTTTAGGACTAAAACTGTTTATGTCATTGGTAGTACCGGCTGTCTAGATCTAACATATTAACATAGTAGGTAAACAGTTAAAAGTTGTAAACCCTCCCTTAACCTAACAGAATTAAATATTTGTCTTACCAGTATTAAGATATGTCCTAACCGAAATTAATGTTTGGCCTACCAGTTCTTAAGTTGTGACAGGTCTAGGAAATAGGGTTTAGTAAGAGCACCATTATTAATATCCTAAGATAGATTATAATCAACGAATGCTTGCTTTATACGGATGCGTCTAATTGTGACAGAATTAGTGTGTCTAGGTATTAGGAAGAAGTACCGCCTAAGTCTAGGAATGATATGACATTCAAGATAAGTCAATCATTGCACTATTAAACAAACCTGCATTTTATCAGATTATTCATGGTTGATACATTTTGTTAGCCTTAAAATATGTCGGCTAATACAGAATTACATTAGTATAAATAGGTAAGACTCACAAGGACCTAAAATGTCTAGTTAAGATAGTTTAGAGAGTCAAGACCTATATATATCCCCTCCATACTTCCATGGAGGGGTGAGGATTCATTTCACTTGTAATAAGGTGTGTGTTTCTCTCTCTAGAAAACACACATCTTTCCTTTCTCTCACTAAATAATATGGCTAAACATTTGTTCAATCCTCCCCGACCTCCGGATCATGTCTCTTGTTATGTGAATCTTTAGGGATAACAATTGGCATCAGAGCTGCAGGGGTGTATTGTATCATGTGTTTGTTGTTCCGGTTACTGTTCATACACTGTTCATGTCACTGTTCATGTTACTGTTCACTCGTACTGTTCATCGTTTTCTTTTTTTTGTGAAAAAGTCAAGAACAGGTTGTTGTTATATGTTGTTACAAGTTCTGTTTCAATCTGGGTTTACATCTGTTCATTTTTTTGGTGCTTAAATGTCAAGAAATAAATCTGGGTTCATAATATTTCTTAGTTGCGTTTTGACTAAAAGACAAAAAACAAAAGTACATATTGCGTTTTGGCAGGTTGCGTTTTGGTTCACAAGATTGTTGCGTTTTGGTATTGCGTTTTTTCTCGGATTGCGTTTTGACATTGCGTTTTGTACCAAGTTGAAGACCTTTACGATTAAAATCTAAAGGACATGCTGCCCAAATTTTTGTACCATTGCGTTTTGTCTAAAACTGCAGATTGCGTTTTGACTCGCAAGACCATGTTGCGTTTTGACTCCCAAGACAGGTTGCGTTTTGTTAAACCAAGACCCAAACGGGTTGCGTTTTGCCTTGGGTTTGATTGCGTTTTGTTATACCACAACCTAAGCCGAGTCAACTCGGTATTTACCGAGTTGACCCGGTCAACACTCAAAGAGTAAACAAAACGCAACAACAACTTCAACAGACAACAACAATCTCAACTATAACAACCAACAACAATCAACAGCCTCAATCACTCAGCCTTCGTCACAATCACACAACTTCAATCAAATCCGACTCTATCTACCTACCTCATCGTCACATCAAACAACAACAACTCCATCTCCACAATCATTCAAGACTCTAAAACATAAAACAAGATCTCAGCTTTGTGTTTATTTGTCATAAATATTTTAGACTAAACACAATATCATCATCGATCTCAATACAAAACGAAAACAATACCTACCCGAGACCTTGTATGAAGATCTTGAGGCCAAAATCTCTTGTAGTTCTACACGTGATGCAATATTCGACCAAGGGATTTTTATGGGTGTTTGTGAAATTCGAGTGTTCACTATATCAAGAAGTGGGATTTGATTCGATCTAAGGATGGAAGGGGTTGGTGTTGCATTTTAGTTGGGATAAAAAAGTCTTAGAGATTTTTTTTATGGCTGCGTATAATTGATATTAGGGCTAGTGTAATTGTGAGAAAAAAATTAGGTATACATGTATTTTATATCTAATTTTTAGGTATTAAAGTTTGTGATGGACCGGATATCTTACAAACATGGGCCAGCCGTGTTATATCATTCAAAATGGGTCGGTTTTGTTGTTTGTAAATTGGGCCAACTATGAATATATGATGGGCTGGTGGGACTTTGACAGATTAGGCCGGTTATACGGTTTAACAAACGTGGCTTCTAGTTTATTGATTGGGCTTAGGAATATTGGATAGAGCTGAGAATAAAACGCTTTCACGTCAAGTTGGACTAGACAATGTTTTCTCGTTGACGACAATTCAAAATTAACATTTGTCCTAGTTTAACGACATTCTTGAACAACAACACAACAAACACGATACATAACACTAAAAACGATCCGAATAAGATTCACTAAAACGTCAAACGGCTAAGGATTCGGATTTTAATTTCAAGTGATCACGAAGTTGATTTGGTATCCCTTATTTGAGTTTGAAGTGGGTTTTACGGAGGCGTCTACTTATTTCATCATCGAGACCTCCTTCTATTTTCTACCCCTTTCCTTAAACCCAATCTATCGATTGATGACTTGCTTGAACGTATACAGTTATAATTGAGACTTGAATTATCTAGTTTACCCAAAGTCAAGGGCGTTGGGTGAAAGACCTGGATAACTATCACTTAAAGAGTTACATTGTAGTACTCAGTGTCACATGCAGAAGCCGATGTGGATAATTTCAAGATGTGATGTACTAATTATACTTTTGATGTTGGGTATATGATACTTAGAGGCTTCCTCAGCACCGATTCTTCATCTCAACAGTGCAAGCTTAAGTAACAAATTTGGGGGATTCTACTTCATTTTCAAGAAAATCCAAAAATATTAGGGATAGTTAGTGTACATATAAAAAATGGTGAAAACGGGACTTGTCGAAGCTATTGATTCTTTAGTTCCCCTTGACGAACACTTTGCTACTTTTCAAGGTTATTAGTCGGAGGGGATTAAGATTCTTGGTTTCTTGAGTGTTTACTTCATAACATTGCGTGAGGACACGGCAATACCTTAGTATGGGGGATTTTGGTATGTGCTTAATTACACATACCATTTTCCATTTAAAACGGACTTAAATGACTAAAAACATACCAAAAATACATTGTATTTGTATGTTTGCATTTGTATTGTGCAGGAAACGGATATTCAAGAAAAGGAACAAAAAGAAAGCCAAAAGCAAGCAAATCCAAGCACGGAATGGAAAGGACAAAGTCAAAAGTCAAGCCAAGTGAAGAAAATACAACTTGAAGGGCTAAAACTGCCAAACCTCAAGATGTATTACAAAAGATAAAAAGGCAAGGGTCAAAATTGCACATCGGGTAGAGATTGCATTCAAGTTATACAACTTGAGGGGACCAAAGCTGCCTACTTCCCTAAAAGCCATCTTTCCCGCCTAACACAAACCCAGTTACAACTTGTATGTCGCCCCATACTTCTCCCCTGCAAAACCACTCGACACCCTAGCCAAAATCATTTCATCCACCCTACTACCCCCCCTAGTTGTATAAATGCCATGTTGGCAATCCCTCTCCATTCTCAGCATTTCGATGGCTGAGATTGTCTCCAAAGAAGCTCAAAAGAAATCAAAGGCTGGGATTTGCTTTAGATTTGCCTCACACAACAAGCACACTTCGTTTTTGCTCTCCAAAAGAAGCACAAGCTGCAAGTCCAAGACTTCGGCTATATATAGAGCTTTTTGTAAGCCTTTGAGGCATCTAGTTTTTAGTTTTTAATCTTAAAAATAATTTAGCTTATTTTTAGATTTGCTTCAAGTCATTTACAACTTTTACTTTTAGCTTTGTAACACTTTCAAGATTAATGCAAGTTTGAAGTTTGTAAGTCAATTTACAATACCAGTGTTAAGTTTCTTAATCATATTATTTTGTGTTCAAAAAGCTCTCACCACAGCTTACTTATAAGCTGTTTTCATTAAGTAAGGTAAAAAAGTTAAGTAGTTAAGAGAAAATCACAAATATCACTCTCAAACTTACCACAGCTTATGTTATGGATGATAAGCCAGTAATGGATAGGCTTATGGACCCTCACTAGCTTGTTTTATATAAGCTAGAGCTTGTAGATTCATTGATTCACCCTGTTTTGAGCAAGGGTTTTGTAAGTCTCTCTTTTTCTTATTATCCTTACTTTCTGCATGAGAAGAATGATAAGAAAATTTAGAGAGAGGTTAGAGAGAGAAAGTAGAGAGAAAAATGAGATGGTTGATTTCTTATAAAATGAGAAAATGATACAAATGAGACCAACACCCTCTCCACACTTGGAGAGAGGTATTTATACTTACACCATGAGGCTTACATGCCCTATGGGGATTTCTTCTATGGTCAGGCTCGAGATTACTTGGGATTACTTGGGCTTTAGCCCATAACACGTGACTGATTAGATTACTTATATGAGCCTGTTTACCTTTCTAGCCTATTACAATATACATGAGATAAAGACCGAGATTGATAATATAATTTGAGGCTAACAGTCTCCCCCTAAGCTTGGTTTTAGAGAGATTCCAAGCTTTCATGTTAGACTTGTTATCTTGAGGCCAACAATCTTCCTCGAAGAAAGGCTTCCTGCAGATTCTGAGCTTCCATGTTTACAGACATATACGAGGCTAAAACAATCACCTTAATGTGTGGTCATTGAATTTTCTAAGGAGATCTAATCTTGCCTCCTTGGACTTTGTTAAATTGCATTTTTGATTCTTGAGTCTTTAGTCTTTATTATGTTGTAGGCTTGTTCCTTCATGCTTTGTGATCTTTGATCTGTAGCCTTTGTCATTGTCTTTCAATTTTGTCTTTACATTCGAGATCTCTAAATCTTTTCCTTGTTTATCTTGATCGTCTTTGCCACCTTGCGATCTTGTGTCTTGACCAACATGCTCATACTTTGCATCTTCTTGAAAGCTCTCTAATAATATCCCTTGAAGCTTGGATCTGAGGAGTTATCTTTAATATCAGAGTTTGCGGAAGTCTTTTTCTTTAATACTTGAGCTTTCTTGATTCTTGAATCTTGATGCTTATTGTATGTCATAGTTAGTTTGAGCATAGAGCATGTGGTAATGAATCGGACTCTGCTGGATTAAGGCTGCAACACTGTCGTTTGTACCTACATTTAAATTTTAGTGATAAACAGCAGATATGGACAAATATGGCTTTGTCATTCGTCGAGATTCGGTTGTATTAACCTCCAGTTCCATGAGGACCGTTTAACAGTATAAATACTGTACTTGTGATCAGGTAGGTTCAATTTAGAAGAACCTCCTTGACAGGGTTTCCAGCTTAAAGTGTTAGATCCTCTAACGCGTATGCATTAGATTCACCATACTTGCTTGTTCTTAATATCGGAATGTCTCAAACAGACAACACGATATGAGTAAATCGTATAGTTACTATCTTTCTGATTAAACCGTCAATTCATTTTACTGGAACAACTTTGATTCACATAGATTCGCACCATCATTTCTTTCCAGTTGACCACATAGTTTGATTCATATAGAACGCGCAGGGAGTCTACCCAGCCTACCAAGAGCTTGTTTGATGTTGGCTCAAGCAGGATTTCCATCTTCACGGTGAATACTTAAGTATCACTCGGATGTTCTGGAAAAATCACAAGGATAATGCGTAGGACTCTTGTTAACTTGATGATGTTCAACAAGTATTTGTAATGGAATGTGTCCTAATAAGATTTATTTTATTGATCTCTTGGCTCTAGACTCGATTAGTGCATTTTGGTTTTAGTACTCGAAGGCTGGAGCAGACTGCCACCTATTCAATATCAACTAACTCGGAGTGAGAAAGTCAATAGAAGTCGTGTGTATCTCCATGACAAATGAGACAAGTTTCTTTTGAGAGAAACCCGAATGGCTGGGAAGGGTTGTGCATTGCATCACTGGGTCCATGATGTCATTCTCAATATCGAATTCATCTTTATTAAAACCGATAGATTATGATTTTGACCCGTGTTTCTGCCTATGGTTAAGGAGGGGCTTCTTTGGTTTTTTTTCAAACCCATTATATCCATATATTTCTTTTTCATTCTTCAACCCCTTTAATGCTTACCAACACCTTGTTGTGATTTTTCTAGTGTTAGCTTAATCTTAGTCGGTATTATTCCCTTAAACTCATGCATCTCTAATCATACCTAAGGACTACTATTTCTAACTATGGAGTGTCCTTGGGTAGATCCCTCTGGTTCTGGTTGGATCATAGGACTAATACCTACTGTAAAGTAATTTGTTAAGAAATAAGAGTATTAAATAACTAACCACCTTAGTGACTTCAGAAATGCGTGAATTAAGATGTTGTTTGGGTATGAGATCGTAAGCATAAAACCCTATCCCGAAGAGTATCCAGCACTGTGAGTCGTCTAGATTCACTTATTATTTTTAAATCACATTTTTAATTACATTTTCCCCCTTAATTAAAATACTAATTCACTTAGTTTTTGAAATACTTGTGATTAAATTTGTCATCCAAAATTCGATGGGAGAAAACTTTTATACTTAGCAATGATTAATGAACCATTAACTTGCACCCCCTCAATGTTACATATGTTACAACGAAATAATTGATACAAGATTGCAAATGAATATAAAATTAAGGGTTAGCATTGTTGAGAACACAATTTTGAAAGATTATGAATTGTCATTGAAGAATTCTTGAAAAATTATGCTCAACCACGAAATCATCTTATAACATACAATCTATTGAGTAGTCATTATTATAACTAAGTTGTTATTAAGAGATTTTTTTTATAATGTTTTTTTGAATACATAAAATGTCATGTTGTGATGTATCCAAAATCATTAAAAACTTGTTTTTCAAAAAACTCCCCCTCAAACATTGATTCATTTTGAAAATGACACCAAATGTAGAATAATTGTCATGTAAAACTTTATGAGGGATGGAGTGTTGAACACACAATTTTGAAAGATTTTGAATTGTTATCAAAGAATACTTGAAAAATTGTGTTCAACATTTTGAAAAACATCATGTTAGAAGACTTCTCTTCTAATGCTAAGGATAAGTGCACTGAAACGTACACTCTCCTTTATTGTTCGGGTCCGAGTTGCAATCTGAGAGCAATTACAAGTCATAAAGAAAATTAGAAATGACATGTTTTGAAAACATTTGAATTCCCTGTTCGACTCATTTACATGCCCGTTTTTCACCCTGCCCCCGATTTTAATCAACATTTCTAGGTAAGGTAAATTTTTATCGATTCCAAGAGACATTTCAGAAGATTTCTTTTTGGAATTTTTTATTTTTCCTGATTTTGTATTTCTTTTGAAATTATTATATATTTTTGTATTTGTTTTTAGAAAGGTTTTATATTTTTTGTATTTTTCTTTTCAGCAAAAATATTTAACAAGATCGATGTTTGAAGAATATATCAAGCAATTCCATTTTCCAGAACGAAGAAAACCCGCTAGGTATCTCTGGAGTCCAACATCTCATACAAATTTTGTCTTAACAAAAATACTGAAACCTACTCTTCGTCGGTAAGGCTGTAAGTAAACATGTCATGGCTAATGGTATTGCCTGTTCTGATCAAAATAAAATTCAATTATACAATTATAACCGTTTTCAAACCTGTTCATATGATAAACATGAAATCGAGTATGGATGAGCTAGGTATGGGAGTGCTGCAAACACGGGGTAGCATGAGCTTGCTATGGGCTGGCTGAATGAAGCGCATACAAACGTTATCTTGTTGTATTTAAAGCCATGAATCCTTAAGGTTTGTGTCCTCATTCCACGTTACACTGACATAAACTTCAGAAATGCACGTACTTTGCCTCTGGCTGATGACATTGCATTACAGTCTTGCGATCTTTGACATCCATCTGACTAAAATTTATCACCTAGAATTGTATCCCTCCAGATTGTGCAACAAATTTATCAACCTAGGAATTGTATTCCTCCTCAGATTTGTTGCTTTTTTGCGAGTATCAATGCATCCGGCATGGTCGGCATCTGAAAAAGCTGTTAGTTCAAATCCAAAATCCTTCGGATACCAGAGTCCTGTTAATGGTACCCCTTAAGTATCAAAAGATCCTTTTAACCTCTTTGAGGTGTTTTTCAGTCGGTCTTGCTTGATACCTTACAACTATAACATACTCATGCACAATCTTCATACTTGATGTCAGATGACATTGAGTGACCTATTTTAACTACGGTATTCCGTTTGGTCTACAAGTTTTCCATTCTCAAGTTTTGCATCCAGTTTAGGTTTGGTAGCCATTGGTGTACCAACGGTATCACATTTTTCCATACCATGTTTTTTAAGTATTTCTAAAGCGTACTTGGCCCCTGGTTAATAAAAGAATAACTCTCTTAGGGATTTGGGTGGATCTGGAAGTCCTAAAAAGAAAATCCAAATTTCCCCATTAAGGACATCTCAAATCTACTGTGCATTAGTTTTTCAAATCTTTTAGAAAATTTTGGGTTTGTAGACCCGAAAATAATGTCATCGACATAAATTTACACAAGTAGAATGTCCTCCCCGTATCTTATCGTGATTAGAGTAGGGTCAATAATACCTTTGGTAAAACCTTTGGACTTTAGAAAATTTGAGAGTTCATCATACCAGGCTCTCTCGTTGCGAGCTTGCTTTAATCCATATAGAGCTTTCCTTAGTCGGTAGACTTTTTCTTAATGATCAGGATCAACGAACCCATCTGGTTGTGCAACATAAACCTCCTCCTTCAGTGGACCATCAAGAAATGCCATTTTTACGTCTATTTGATAGATTGGAAAAGACTTGTGTGCGGCATAGGCGACGAAAATCCAAACAGCTTCCAAGCGAGCAATTGGATCAAATGATTCCTCGAAATAAAACCCTCTTCCTGAGCATATCCCCTTAGCAACAAGAGTCGGCCTTGTTTGCTAATATACAGTTTGATCTTCATCCTATTTGTTTTCTTTTTCCTTAACCATTTAGCATGATTACGGTCTTGCCAAAAGAGATGACATACAGTTCCCAGACTTGGAGTCTGTCAAACTGATGAAGTTCTTCCTGCATTGCCTCTATCTATGCAGAATTATCCATTGCTTCCTTAATGGTTTTTGGTTCAACAATACTCACGGTGAGCGTGAACATATACATTTCAGGATCTGTTGCAAGTTGTCGTCTTGTTTGCACTGGCTTGGGTGGATTTCCACGAACTTGTTCTAGCGGGTGATCTTTTGTCCATCGGTATTCGGAATCCTATGGTTGATAGAAGGTATGCATATTTGAATTATCAATATTACGTGAGGAGGACCTCACGGCAATTTCTCGTACCGGTGTACAGAAAGGATTGATAAATTTATCTTGATGGAACTGTGTATCTTCTGCTTGATTATCATTGTTTTCCTCAACATTAACATTTGTTGGATTTGTTGGTTCTGTTGAAGATTGAATATTCGTTGTAGGTTGGGTGTGTCTTGTTGTTTAGAATTATCAGTGGGAGAAGAAGACTTGTTTACACTTGAAGTACCTGCATTGAATAATTCATCATACAAAGGACCGAAAAGAAGATCCAACTCTTATTGTGACGGAATTGTTATATCTGCTGAAGGAGAAACTTTTTATAGTTGGGGGACAGGGCCAGAGTTGTCATAATTTGACGCCTTTTGTCGTTGGGGAACGAGGCCTGAAGTGTCATTAGCAACAGACGTCTCAGTCATCTCTTTGATCTCATCAAATCTGAGATGTATAGATTTAACTATCAATCGGGTTCTCTTATTGTAAACACGATATCCCTTAGACTGAGTGGAATATCCTACCAGAATGCACGGATCTCCTTTTTCGTTCATCTTATCTAGATTTTCACCATCTCTTGTTAGGTAACAAGTGCAACCAAAAATGTTAAGGTGTTTAATTGAGAGGTTTCCTGTCATTGATGATGTGATATGTCATTTTCTCATGTGTCAGGATGATGATAGATCTGTTTTGAGTATAGCATGCGGGTTGCAATTTGTGCCGTCACCCAAAAGAAAACAAAGGAAGTTTAAGAAGCTGAAAGCATCATTTCCCGAGCAACCTCAACAAGTGTGCGGTTTCCGTCATTGGCAATGCCATTCCCTGTTTCATGAATGTTCGAGGTATAGGAAGTTTGTTGGTCAATTCCTTCTTCTTTGAAGAATGCATGGAGTGTCTTGTTTAAGAACTCTGTGCCTCTGTCAGTTCGAACAAAAATTACTAGGGCTTGAAGATTTCATTAAATCATTATGAGGAAATCTTTTAGAACTTCTGGTGTTTCATCATTGGATCTTAGAAATAGAGTCCAAGTATATCTGGAGTAGTTGTCTACAATTACCAAAATATATTTCTTCTCATTTATGCTAGCAACCAGCATTGGACCACATAAGTCTATATGAAGCAAATTTAATCGTCCTTTTGAACTTGGAACAGCCTTTGTCTTGAATGAACTTCTTTTTGCTTTACTCACTTCACAAGAGGAACATAGTTGATCCTTGACATATTCAGTTTTGGAAAACTAAATCCCGACATACTTACTTTGAAAGCAAGTTAAGTAGTCGAGTTAATGACTTTAAATCGACTTTGATGGTTACCATTGTTAACGTTCCAGGGGAAGTAGTGTAGCCTACTTACTTAGTATGGTTTTATGAAGTAGTCAGCAATACATACTTGGAGAAGAATTGTTGTTTGATTTCACGCATGTACCACCCCGTGAATTGGTGTGTTTTTCCAAGCTTTAATTTGATAAGAACTAGAAATAAACGGATTTTTACTAAAAAAACACAACGCTCGAGAAGTAAACCCATTCGTGTATAGTATATCTTTAGTAAGTCCATGTCGTTGAGATCCACGGGAATTGAAGTTTTCTTCACAATTTTGGTAATTTAATGTGTTGAGGTTTAATAAGATTGTCACGGACCAAATAACTAAATTCTTGCATATAACGTATATTATAACAAAATCAATTAACAGATTAATTCAATCAAAATGATTAAGTATGTATGTTTGTTTAGGAAATGATCACTTAGATAATGATGTGTTTAGAATAGTGTTTAAAATAGAGTTATCACAAGTTATAAATCCTTTCAGCCTTTAAATATAACTAGTGATTATATCGATTAATAACAACAAATTCTTTCGGCCTTTATAAGTTATTATAACCAATATATTAGATGGATTGATAGAACACATATATAAAAGAACCCTTTCGGCCTATATTCTTATATAAAATATGTTTTACCAATTTAATAAACACATATACAAACGCTCCATATCAAAGTTCACATTATACCCAAATAAACATAAGATTACTATTCCATAATCAAAGAGATGAAGATCATAACAATCATATAAATTCTAGAAAACTTCATATTAAAAGAGTTGTATAAATTATACCAATGTTTACAAGATCAAAGATTCGACAATTAGTTCTCCCAAACAAAAACTATTCTAAAACCCAAGCTATTGATTCCAATCAACCCGAACCCTTAAGGTGTTGTCACCACCCTTAAAATTCTTAGTGGAATGATAAGAGAGTTGTTGTGGAAGTGTGTGTGAGGATATGTAAGTGTGTGTAAAATGGGGGAGGCCAAGGCCTCCTTATATAGCTACAAATCGACAAATTAACGACTCACTTAGAATAAGCGCACACTTTGTGATTAAATGGCGGCGCACTTAGTAAAATGTGCGGCGCACTTGAGGAGTTAATGCACTTCTTTGACCGAGACTTTAATTCTTTGACTTTTGAAGGAAGTGCGGCGCACTTGGGCAAAGTGCGGCGCACTTATGGTCTTTTTCAGCTTTAGCCCTTTATTTTCTTCTAACTTGCTTTTCGTTGTGTATAAATACTTGGTTTTGTTCCATTTGAACTCCGGATGTCTTCAAGTGTACTTTTAAGCTCTAATTCTTTGTGTATTCTTCCACGACACGTACCTAGAACATATAATAGCAAATATACTTGATTAAGTACCAAAAGTTCACGAGAAATGATCAAATAAATGCAAATAACGCCACTGAAAACATGTATAATTTAGGCGTTATCAAATCCCTCCACACTTAGCTATTGCTTGCCCTCAAGAAATTAAAGCAAAAAAACAAGATCATTTATCATGACGTGGAGAAAAAAAATCATTTTAGCATTAACAAGTGTTTACCAGTTTTATAACTTTTCAGGCATAGACATATAATTAAGCACCTCACATAACGGAAAGATGTTTGTTATTGAATTCATACGAGTTCAAATCAGATAGGGTTTTTATATTTTGAAGTACTCAATTGCACAGACATAATCTAGGTCGCTACCATATGCTTGTATTAGACACATAAACATGTCCATTGCGGCGTGAACACCTAGACAGAAATCTCAAAGAGAACAAACGTGATAATGATGAGGGTGAATAGTATAAACTTGATTCCATGTGCCAGAACTTTACCTTATACTTTGAACTTTATTTTTTTTCTCTTTCTATTTTTTCATAACAGATACAGCGATAACTAAGGCTAGGCACAAAAAAAACTTCTTCTTCATCGATCATATTTTTTTGCTCTTGGGATACTTTGGGGGTCTCAACACTAAAAGTGAGTGTTGCAGATACATGATTGCACAAGGATTTATTTCACTTCTTATCATACGACTTTGTTTATAAATTAACCTCACCGCGGTCTAGTAAATGATGATCAAGCACAAGTTCTGGAGCTACTAAATTACCGGCCCACTCATATAATTTTCAACCAATACCAATGCTCCAGAATAGGCGACAAAACCACATATACACATCCATAACGATGGAATGGATACATATGATTGCTCACTCCTTAACTCGAACAAGCTAAAGGCATCAATTATCTTAGGTATCAAAGATGGATACCCGAATTCCTTAAGATCTAGAGGCGAACCTTACAATTTAAGTATGTTGATTTTATGCTAGTTAAAATGTCAATCCAGTTGGATTTGCCTTACTAAGAGTATGCATTTTTTTTTAAAATTTTGGAAAAGCAATATATAAATTTTTAAATTTACCAGAAAATATCAGTTAAAAGATTGAAAATTTCTGCAAGGCAAACATGGAGGGACATGATTAATTTTTCCTATTTGCTACCCCTCAACACTTAAGTTGAACATTGCCCTCAATGTGAGAACTGATAAATATAGAAAATAGGGAAAATTAAGGGAAAACGGTACTTCCCGGGGCATAGAGAGATTAGTAGCGTTGGATCTAACCTTTATGATTCCCTTAGACGTTCTTTTTTAGTTTGGAGCGAGAGCTCCTCCACACTTAAGTAGAGCATTATGAGTAAAATTGAAACTCCCCCGGGGCTCATAAGTACATGGCTGAATCTTGAAAGATATGTGCGAAACGGAACACCATGCATGTTTATTCTACCACATATAATATAATTTATCCTAATATATCAGTCCCTTAAATGATAATTCATCACACTATCAAGCTCCACCTTATTAATTTAATCTGCAAAATTAACCACAACAACATAGAAAAACATTAAATACAAAGCGCTACTATTCGTAGGCACCACGATGCATATATAGCAAAGCAACAAGCCTTTAAACCCCTCGCGGCCCGATTGGATGAGTTATAGTCTCGTTGAGGGTTTACAGCGAACAACAACCCCCACAAAGTTCAAAATAATCTTTTTATGATGCAGAAATCGAGGTAAGAAACACATCGGGCCGAAGGCGTAGACATACTTCAAGACTGCAAAGTTTTGTTTTATATATATAATATTTTAGTTTTTTATTTAATAGGTTTGTATTATTATTTATTATTACTACTATTACTATTTATTTGTTAAACTCAACTGATTTAAGACTCCTTAATGATCCGTTTAAATGGGAATGATCCACAGATTAAAAGTTGGTAGTATGGGTCTTTGGTATATACTCAACGGAATGGATATTCATTTTTTTTACCACGTGATAGATTCCTTTCGATGTCATAATAGTTTACTCTTTTTATTTATTGTTAATTATAATAGTAGGTGGTTGGATCTTTTTGGGAAGTCTTTGGAAGAATAATTGGGCTTTCCACTCCCCGGTAATATGGCATTCAAGTGCTCAGGTGTAAGCTTGATAGGAGGTTTGGTGGTTAGTCCTATCTCAGTTTTTTCAGAAGATTATGTTTTGAGATTTTGACCACTCATCTATTTTTATTTCCATATTTTTAATTTTAGTTTGGAAATTCTTTTCATTTTGCTTCATTTTTTAAATCATATCGTTAACGTTGTTCTTGACAAACATATTTGAAACTCTTTGATCATCCAAGAATTTAGTCATTAATTTTTTGAAATCTATTTTAGATTGAGGTTCTTGGTCTATAGGTTTAGATACTTTGTTAGGTAAAACACCGGTGGTTTTACCATCATCTCTAGCAAAAAGTTTCCAATGAACAGTTCTCATGCTATGGACGCATCTTTTGAAATCTTTGAGGTCATTTCTTACATATTTGATTAATTCTATGAGCGATTTTTTGGAATCATTAGGATCATGATAGGATTGATGAGAGTACGAATCATGAGAATTTTGGATTTTTAATAACCTTCAATTGGATGGAAATTTCTTCATGACGTTCACATACGAACGGCGTTTCATCATTCACATGTATGTTTTTTTAGAAGCGTTATCCCTCTCTAAGCTCATTATTTCTTAAGCAAATATTGTAATTCTTTCTTATTAAACTTATAATTTGAGATCATAGCCTGCAATTTTTCCATAAATCGAGAATTATCAGTATTACTATCACTTCCATCGGTGAAAGAAACAGATTTTTGATGATGTTCATTTTGAGATTTAGTGGGCCAATCAAGTTTGAAAAGGACTTTGTCATCAAGAAATTGAAAGGCTTGATTAGGAATTTTATAGAGGAAGATTCCTCCGGCAGTTACATCCAGGATTGCTTGAGTGGGTTCGTCTAGACCGTGATAGAATATTTGAATAATAGCTCTTTTGGTCAGACAGTGCCCATGACATTTTCGAAGCATGTTCTTGAGTCGTAACCACGCGTCGGTTAGACTTTCACATACGAGTTTGATAGACAATTTCCTGATTTCAAGCAAGAGGACGGTTTTTTAAAAACGACGGTGAAAGAATCTGTTTATAAAAGCTTTTCTCATTTGTTTCCACGATGTTATAGACTCTTCATTAAGTTCGTTAAACCAGGTTTTAGCTTTATCGCACAAGGAAAAAGGAAATATCAAAAGCTTGACAGCTTCACTTTGAGTTTTACCATATTTGAACATGTCGCAGATTATGATGAATTCACGGATGTGGTCATGCGGATCGTTCCCGCAGTATAACCATGACGAATTTATATTCCCGAATCATATTTAATGAGTACCATTGATAACGAATTGTCAACAACACGGAGTTGAATAATGGCAGAATAGGAGATTGGTGCTAAAGTCTTAGCACTCTCCACAAAATATAGTAGATCATGGATCGAAAATTATTTGTTTGGGTTCAACATCCTCTTGAGGTATATTTATGACGACAAACTCATTAACGGAAGAATGTTGAGTTGAAGATTTGAATGATTCACTCTCGACCGATTCTTTTTGGATAATTTTAAATTTACAAGAACTTTTTATTAAATTTTATTTAATCTATATTAAAGATTTACTAGAAAGATATAGGATTTATACATACGTTATAAGTATTTTACAAAAAAAAACATATTTTTTATAATATTTAAGGCAATAGGATAATATTCAATAAAGTAAATTAATTTTCATAATCTTATATTATATATATAAAATATATATAAAATAAAATAATAGTATGTGTGTATATTTTATTTTAATTATATATAGCAAATATGGATAAATAAAAAAACCTCTCTTTTTTTATAGATGGTGCGGGTTTGTGGGGGGGGGGGGGGGGGGTGGGGGGGGGTAACTTATGAAAAAGTGTGTCGGCTTTTCTAGAAAATATTAAGTTTTTTTTCGAATAATTATTATAAACTAATAATTACAAAACACAATGCATATTAACATAAAAAAATACAATTCCAAATGATTACTAGAACCCTACGACTAGCATATTGGGAGTATATGGTTATTTGAAATAAGATTTTGTTTGTGAAAATTTACAGAAAGTGCGGCGTACTTTGAGGTAGAAGTACGAGCGTACAATCTGGGTTTTCAAGAAAACCGGCGCACAAATAGGATGTGCGGCGTACTTCCTGAAGAAAAATGATTTTTGGTTTCCGTTTGCCAGAAAACGATAAGGCGAGTTTGAAAAATTTTGATTTGCAAAACAGTAGACAACTTAACAAAAACAGATTTTAGCACCAAAAACACACAACAAATTATAATAACTTAAACAATTCCCCGGCAGCGACGCCAAAAACTTGATGTGTGTTTTCCAAGCTTTAAATTTATAATAACTAGAAATACCGATTTTTACTAAAAAAACACAACACTCGGGAAGTATACCCGTTCGTGTATAGTATAGCTTTAGGTAAGTCCAGGTCGTTCCACGGGAATTGAAGTTTTCATAGTTTGTAATTAAGGTGCTAAGGTTAATAAGATTGTCACGGATCAAATTAACCAAATCTTGCATATATCGGATATTATAACGAAAGCAATTAAAAGATGATTCAATCAAATGATTAAGGTATGTTTGTTTAGGCAATGATCACTTAGATAATGATGTGTTTGGAATAGTGTTTAAAATAGAGTTATCACAAGTTATAAATCCTTTCGGCCTTTAAATATAACTAGTGATATATCAATAATAAACAACAAATACTTTCGGCCTTTTATAAGTTATATAACCAATAATATATTATATTGATTGATTGAGACCATAATTAAAAGAACTCATTTCGGCCTAAATTCATATATATAAAAATGTTTAACAAAAAAAAGCCAATTCAATAAACACATGATCCAAATGCTCCATATCAAAGATCACATTATACCCAAACGAACATAAGATTACTACTCCATAATCAAAGAGATGAAGATCATAACAATCATATAAATTCCAGAAAACTTCATATTAAAAGAGTTGTAGAAATTATACCAACGTTTACAAGATCAAAGATTCGACAATAGTTTCTCCCCAAACCGAAGAACTATCTAAACCCCAAGCTATTGATTCAATTGACACGAACCCTTAAGGTGATGTACCACCCTTTGAAATTCATGGAGGAATGATGAGAGAGTTGTTGTAGAAGTGTGTGTAAGGATATGTAAGTGTGTGTAAAATGGGGGAGCCAAGGCCTCCTATATAGGCTGAAATCGGGCATAATTGCGAGCCGTGCACATGTTGATTAAGCTGGTATCATTTAATTCTTCGAAGGGAAGTGCGGCGCACTTAGTAAAATGTGTGGCGCACTTAAGGAGTTAATGCACTTCTTTGACCGAGACTTTAATTCTTTGACTTTTGAAGGAAGTGCGGCGCACTTTTGCCCAAGGCGCACCGCACTTGCTCCAAGTGCGCCGCACTTCCTTCAAAAGTCAAAGAATTAAAGTCTCGGTCAAAGAAGTGCATTAACTCCTCAAGTGCGCCACACGTTTTACTAAGTGCGCCGCACTTCCTTTCAAAGAATTAAATGATACCAGCATTAACTCACCAAGTGCGCCCGCACTTCTGCCGATTTCAAGCCTATATAAGGAGGGCCTTGGCTCCCCCATTTTACACACACTTACATATCCTTACACACACTTCCACAACAACTCTCTCATCATTCCACCATGAATTTCAAGGGTGGTGACATCACCTTAGGGGTTCGGGTCAATTGGAATCAATAGCTTGGGTTTTAGAATAGTTTTCGTTTGGGAGAACTAATTGTCGAATCTTTGATCTTGTAAACGTTGGTATAATTTATACAACTCTTTTAATATGAAGTTTTCTGGAATTTTTAGTAAATTGTTATGATCTTCATCTCTTTGATATGGAGTAGTAATCTTATGTTCTTTGGTAAAATGTAGATCTTTGTATGGAGCGTTGGAATATGATTTTATTTGATTGGTAAAACATATTTTATATAAGAATATAGGCCGAAAGAGTTCTTTTATTTATGTGTTCTATCAATCAATCTAATATATTGGTTATAATAACTTATAAAGGCCGAAAGGATTTGTTGTTATTAATTGATATAATCACTAGTTATATTTAAAGGCCGAAAGGATTTATAACTTGTGATAACTCTATTTTAAACACTATTCCAAACACATCATTATCTAAGTGATCATTGCCTAAACAAACATACCTTAATCATTTGATTGAATCATCTTTTAATTGCTTTCGTTATAATATCCGATATATGCAAGATTTGGTTAATTTGATCCGTGACATCTTAGTAGACCTTAGCGCCTTAAATTACAAACTAATGAAAACTTCATTCCCGAGAAACGACCTGGACTTGACCTAAAGCTATTCTATAGCACGACGGGTAAACTCCCGAGTGTTGTGTTTTTTAGGAAAAATCGGTATTTCTAGTTATTATAAATTTAAAGCTTGGAAAACACACATCAAGTTTTTGGCGTCGCTGCCGGGGAATTGTTTAAGTTATTATAGTTTGTTGTTTGTTTTTGGTGCTAAATTGTTTCTTGTTAAGTTGTCTACTATTTTGCAAATAAAAATTTTCAAACTCGCCTTATCGTTTTCTGGCAAACGATAACCAAAAATCATTTTTCTTCAGGAAATACGCCGCACATCCTATTTGTGCGCCGGTTTTCCTGAAAACCCAGATTTGTACTCCTACTTTACCAAGTAGGCGCGCACAATCTGTAAATTTTCTCACAACAAAAATCAATTTCAAAACCAAAACCCCCAATCTGCTAGTCTTAGGTTTTATAATCATTTGAAATTGTATTTTATCTGATTATATGCCTTGTGTATTTGTAATTATCTAGTTTATAATAATATTCGAAAAAAAACATAATATTTCTAGAAAAGCCGACACACTTTTTCTAAAGTACACCGCACCTATCCTATAAAAAAGAATGTTTTTTTATTTATCCATATTTGCTATATATAATTAAATTAAAATATACACACATACTATATATATCTATAGTATATATTAGATATATTATAATAATAATATTATAATATGAAAATAATTTACTTTATTTTTAATATTATCCTATTAGCCTTAATTATATATATAAAAATGTTTTTTTTGCAAAATACTTAACGTATGTATAAATCCAATATCTTTCTAGTAAATCTAATATATAGATTAAATAAAAATTTAATAAAAAGGTCTTGTAAATTTAAAATTATCCAAAAAGAATCTTTCGAGAGTGAATCATTCAAATCTTCAACTCAACATTCTTCCGTTAATGAGTTTGTCGTCATAAATATAACTGAAGAGGATGTTGGACCCAAACAAATAATTCTCGATCCTAATGATTAGCCTATGTGGGAGAGTGCTAAGACTGTAGCACCAACTCCTAATTCTGCCATTATTCAACTCGATGTTGATGACAATTTTGTTATCAATAGTACTCCCTTAAATATGATTTGGGAAAATAAATTCGATGGTTATCTGCGGACCGATCCGCATGATCACATCCGTGAATTCCTGACAATCTGCGACATGTTCAAATATGGTAAAACTCAAAGTGAAGCTGTCAAGCTTTTGATATTATCCTGATTAAACCCAATATCGATAAAGCTAAAACCCGTTTAAACGAACTAAATGAAGATCTAAAACATCGTGTGAACAAATTATAAAAAGCTTATATAAACAGATTCTTTCCACCTTCGTTATTCAACCGTCTCTTGCTTGAAATCAGAAATTTCTCTCAACTCGTATGTGAAAGTTTAACCGACGCGTGGTTACGACTCAAGAACATGCTTCGAAAATGTCATGGGCACGGTCTGACCAAAAGAGCTATTATTCAAATATTATATCACGGTCTAGACGAACCCACTCAAGCAATCCTGGATGTAACTGCCGGAGGAATCTTCCTCTACAAAAGTCCTAATCAAGCCTTTTAATTTCTTGATGACAAAGTCCTTTTCAAACTTGATTGGCCACTAAATCTCAAAACGAACGTCATCAAAAATCTATTTCCTTCGTCGATAAAAGTGATAGTAATACTGATAATTCTCGATTTATGGAAAAATTGCAGGCTATGGATTCTCAAATTATAAGTTTAAAAGAAGAATTACAAGATATGCGTAAGAAATACAATGAGCTTAGAGAGGAAAACGCTTCTAAAAACCACCTGAATGATGACACGCCGATGTGTGAACGTCATGAAGCAAATTCCATCCAATTTGAAGGTTATCAAATCCAAAATTCTCATGATTCGTACTCTCATCAATCCTATCATGATCCTAATGATTCCGAAAAATCGCTCACATAATTAATCAAATATGTGAGAAATGACCTCGAAGATTTCAAAAGATGCGTCCATAGCATGGAGAACGTATCAATGGAAACTTTTTTGCTAGAGATTATGTAAAAACCACCGTGTTTTTAACCTAACAAAGTATCTAAACCTATAGACCAAGAACCTCAATCTAAAATAGATTTCAAAAAATTAATGACTAAATTCTTGGATGATCAAAGAGTTTCAAATATGTTTGTCAAGAACAACGTTAACGATATGATTTAAAAAATGAAGCAAAATGAAAAGAATTTCCAAACTAAAATAAAAAATATGGAAATAAAAATAGATGAGTGGTCGAAATCTCAAAACATATCTTCAGAACAAACCGATAGGACTGAACCACAACTTCCTCCTCAAGCTCACACCGAGCAAGTGAATGTCGTATTCACCGAGATTGGAAAGCCGATATCTTCCAAAGACTCAAAAAGATCCACACCCTCCTATTATCGTTAACAATAAAACCCAAAAAGATAAACCTATTAAGACATCGAAAGGAAACTATCACGTGGTAAAAACAATGAGTATCCATACCGTGAGTATATACCAAAGACCCCATACCCTCAACGTTTAAATGTGGATCATTCCCACTTGAACCGTATCATTAAGGAATCTTAAATCAAGTTGAGTATAACAAAAAAATAGTAGTAGTAATAGTAAATAATAATAAACCTATAAAAAACTAAAATATATATATAAAACAAAAACTTTGCAGTCTTTAAGTATGTCACGCATTCGGCCGATGTGTTTCTTACCTCGATTTCTGCATCCAAAAAAGAATATTTTGAACTTTGTGGGTGTGTTCGCTGGAAACCCTCACGAGACTATAACTCATCCACTCGGGCCGCCGAGGGGTTTAAAGGCTTGTTGCATGCTCTAAATGCAATCGTGGTGCCTACGAAAGTGCGCTTTTGTATTTAATGTTTTTCTTGTAGTTGTGTTTATTTTGCAGATTAAATTAATAGGTGGAGCTTGAATAGTGGTGATGACTTATCATTTAAGGGATGATATATTCAGATAATTATATTATATGTGGTAGAATAAACATGCATGGTGTTCCGTTTCGCACCATATCTTTCAAGATTCAGCCATGTACTTATGAGCCCCGGGAAGTTTCAATTTTACTCATAATGCTCTACTTAAGTGTGGAGGAGCTCTCGCTCCTCACAAAAAAAGAACGTAAGGGAATCACTCAAGGATAGCTCCAACGCAACTATATCTCTCTATGCCCCGGGAAGTACCGTTTTCCATTAATTTTCCCTATTTTCTATATTTATCAGTTCTCACATTGAGGGCAATGTTCAACTTAAGTGTTGAGGGGTAGCAAATAGGAAAAATTAATCATGTCCCTCCATGTTTGCCTTGCAGAAATTTTCAATCTTTTAACTGATATTTTCTGGTAAATTTAAAAATTTATATATTGCTTTTCCAAAATTTTAAAAAAAAATTGCAATACTCCTTATGTAAGGCAAATCCAACTGGATTGACATTTTAACTAGCATAAAATCAACATACTTAAATTGTAAGGTTCGCCTCTAGATCTTAAGGAATTCGGGTATCCATCTTTGATACCTAAGATAATTGATGCCTTTAGCTTGTTCGAGTTTAAGGAGGAGCAATCATATTATCCATTCCATCGTTATGGGGTATGTGTAAATGTAGGGTTTTGTCGCCTATTCAGAGCATTGGAATATGGTTGAAAATTATATGAGTGGGCCGGTAATTTAGTAGCTCCAGAACTTGTGCTTGATCATCATTTACTAGACCGCGGTGAGGTTAATTTATAAACAAAGTCGTATGATAAGAAGTGAAATAAATCCTTGTGCAATCATGTATCTGCAACACTCACTTTTAGTGTTGAGACCCCCAAAGTATCCCAAGAGCAAAAAAATATGATCGATGAAGAAGAAGTTTTGTGCCAGCCTTAGTTATCGCTGTATCTGTTATGAAAAAAAGAAAGAAAAAAAATAATAAAGTTCAAAGTATAAGGCAAAGTTCTGGCACATGGAATCAAGTTTATGCTGCTCACCTCATCATTATTATGTTTTGCCTCTTTGAGATTTCTGTCTAGGTGCTCATGCCGCAACGGGCATGTTTATGTGTCTTATACAAGCATATGGTAGCGACCTAGATTATGTCTGTGCAATTGAGTGACTTCACAAATATAAAACCCTATCTGAGTGACTCGTATGAATTCAAAAACAAACACTTTCCCTATGTGAGGTGCTCTATTATATGTCTATGCCTGAAAAGTTATAAAACTGGTAAACACTTGTTAATGCTAAAATGATTTTTTTTCTCCACGTCATGATAAATGATCTTGTTTTTTTGCTTTAATTTCTTGAGGGCAAGCAATAGCTAAGTGTGGAGGGATTTGATACGCCCGAATTTATACATGTATTCATGCTTATTTGCATTTATCTGATCATTTCTCATGAACTTTTGGTACTTAATCAAGTATATTTGCTATTATATGTTCTAGGTACGTGTCGTGGAAGAATACACAAAGAATTAGAGCTTAAAAGTACACTTGAAGACATCCGGAGTTCAAATGGAACAAAACCAAGTATTTATACACAACGGAAAGCAAGTTAGAAGAAAATAAAGGGCTAAAGCTGAAAAAGACCATAAGTGCGCCGCACTTTGCCCAAGTGCACCGCACTTCCTTCAAAAGTCAAAGAATTAAAGTCTCGGTCAAAGAAGTGCTTTAACTCCTCAAGTGCGTCGCACTTTTTACTAAGTGCGCCGCACATTTAACTCACCAAGTGTGCCGCAATTATTCCTAAGTGTGCCGCACTTCTGCCCGATTTCAGCCTATAAAAGAAGGCCTTGGCTCCCTCATTTTACACACACTTACATATCCTCACACACACTTCCACAACAACTCTCTCATCATCCCACCACGAATTTCAAGGGTGGTGACAACACCTTAAGGGTTCGAGTTGATTGGAATCAATAGCTTGGGTTTTAGAATAGTTTTCATTTGGGAGAACTAATTGTCGAATCTTTGATCTTGTAAACGTTGTTATAATTTCTACAACTCTTTTAATATGAAGTTTTCTAGAATTTATATGATTGTTATGATCTTCATCTCTTTGATTATGGAGTAGTAATCTTAATAGTTTATTTTGGATTAATGAGAACTTTGATATGAGCGTTTGGTTAGTATGTGGTTTATTAAGATTGGTAAAACATAATTTAAATAAGAATATAGGCCGAAAGGGTTCTTTTATATATGTGTATCTATCAAACCATCAATATATTGGTTATATAATAACTTATAAAGGGCCGCAAAGAATATTGTTGTAATATAATCGATATAATCACTAGTTCTATTTAAGAAGGCCGAAAGGATTATAACTTGTGATAACTCTATTTTAAACCTATTCTAAACACAACATTATTACTAAGTTACATTTCCTAAAACGAAACATACCTTAATCATTTGAATGAATCATCTTTTAATTTGTATATTGTTAACATTGAATCTAGATTTTGCAACTACAGATGTAGCTCCTAAACCCTTAGATTTTGCTGCTACGGGGGAAGTGAATAAGGCTCTCTTAACACTAGATTTCCTAGTCAAAGCATGACGTTCAACACATTTGTCATGAGAATGCAAAAATACATCAAGACTACAAGAAATACACAAAATATTCAAACCATCGTTTACAGCAGTTACATTCTTGGAATTTGTTATACATGCATTGGTTTGACAAACATTTGAAGGTTTTATTTCACATTTATTAGAATCTAAACAAACACTATTTGTTGTCTTCCAAACATATGTAGATGAGCTCTTAGTATTCTTCAAGACACTATTCTTCGATTTATTGTCCTTAGACGTGGGTCTTCTAACACTATTTGAACTGCCTACACCTGTGGAATTAGAAACATTTGTGTTAGCCTTAGAATCCAGTGTGTTTTTGTCTTGCTGATTGATCTTATACATTCCTATTGCAATTACATTCACATTGTGTTATTGTTTTTTCTCAATTGTGGGAGTAGACTGTGAAGTGACTGGGTTTGGCCTATCTGAAGTAACCTTAGTGTTTGACACGTTCTTAGCCTTAATTGCTGGTTTTTGTTGAACGGTGTTACACAAAGAAGTTGTCCTAAGGTCTTAGATTTGGCAAACTTAGTGTTCACATTTTTCCCTTTGTCAATCGTCTTAAGCTCATAAATTGTCATCAAAAGATCTTGATTTTAAGCATGAACATCAGCATAATCATATGTCTTTTGATTGACATTTCTAATCATTTCATTAATTTCATTATGATGCTGAGCCCGTGTTGCTTTGATTGAGTTTAAAAGGCCTTTGAAATTCAAGTTTAATATTTTCTCTTTCTTTAACAGCAGACTCAACTTGATGTTTTAGCAACACGTTCTCATCATGCAATGTGGACAACTTTGCTTTCCAAGAGACATCACAAGCCATTTTCTCTTTTTGATGTTGTAATTTGAGTTCAAAAGCAATACTTTGAGCTTGTGATCTTTGAAAATCATTTTCAAGAATTTTGATTCTTTTGAGCAAATTGGCTTGGATATCTCTGGAATCGCTTGAACTTTTCTCAAGTTCAACTTTTAACAACTCATGTTTTTGTTGTTCTACCGAAAGCAACACACAATCTCGAATTTCACTTGTCAAGAATACTTCCAAAAGTCGATCAATTTCATTTTGCAAAAGAATTTCTGTTGGAGATTTTTCATTGACTTTTTGTTCCATTGTCACAAAAATATTTAACATTTCCTGCACTTCCTCAATGAGTTCCTCTTTTATTTCACTCAAAGTCTTGTATAAAGATCTTGACATCGGAATCACATCGGTTTTATAAAACTCTCTTAATTTATTTTGCCTATCAGACAACCATCTTCGTTCTGTGTCTTGCAAAAAAGTTTTATTAATCCTTGTTTGGAAACCGATAATTGTATCTCCCAATGTGTCAATCATTTTTAATAACCGACTATCGTTTGGCATTTTTAGACTTGGTGATTCCGATGGAACATCTTTAGACTTAGAACCATTATCAGATGTAGAAGGAATTGAAAAATATGTTTGTTCAGCATAAAGTTCTTGTTGAGGAACAAATGTTTCACAAAGTGCATTCAACTTTTCATAATCAATTTGAACCATTTTGTGCCTCATTTTGTTTCGAATTTCTTCGGCATCCTCTAAAGTTTCCTCTAAATCAGTTGAATGAATTACCAACTTATTACTATGAATTAAATCACCATCATACATTTTAGGTTGTGCTGCAATGGCCTTCTTGAGACGCACAAGATTTGTATAACCCAACCCAGCTTTAAGAAAAGGATCATAAACTTTATTTGGTTTCTTTCCAAGCATGTGAATCGTTTGAATTGACTGACCTATTTTATAAATAATTTGATCATGAGAACTCAGTTTCTATTCGAGATCAAGGATATCATCAAGATACCGATCTTCTCGTTCTTTAAAAGCCTTCTTTTCTAACTGAGTTTCATGTTGAATTATTATTTTTTCATTTTCAATTTTGAGAAAATCATTTTGAATTTTTTCTTTTTCTTTCACAAGTCGGTCAATCGTGTCCTTATCATTCCTTAATTCGCGTTCCAATTCATCACATGTTTCTTTATATATTGAGTATTGAATTGTGTTTGACTCAAATGTTTTGACCCGATCCTTAAACGTCTCAAGTTCCCGTTGTAGCAAATCTTTTTGCTTTTTAAGCTCATTATTCAAACGTTTTTGATTTTCAGCTTCACGTTGAACATTGTATGCTAGCAATTGTATTTCACTATATTCGTCATGAGCAATTGAATCATGTTCAGACGTGCCACCATTATTTTCCACAAATGGATCATCAAATATGATATTAGAATCTATTTGATCATCATCCGTTGTTTGAATAATAGTTTTACGTTTCCTATGAGTCACTTGTTCATGAACCTTAAACGAAGCATGTACCTGGCTAACAGCCTTTGCAACATATCATGGTACATTCTCAGCATTATCATCAACTGGTTAGAGTCAAGCCATTAACATAACTGCTGCAGTTAACTCTTCCAAATCTTCTCCATATGAAGTGTCAAGCATGAAATCATTCTCTTCATTGCTGAGTAACAACATTTGTTCTCTGAAATACTTTGCATCACAAACTTTTGGTTTCTAACATTCACGAGCATAATGACCTTTCTCATTGCAATTGTAACACTGAACAATTTTCTTTGCTAGAGTAGGATCTCGTTCGTGGATCTACGTGGAAATAATCTGATTGCTTTCATCACCTGCATTGCCTGTATTAAACCATTGAGTTCTGTTTCTCCCTGTATTCTTGTTATCATTTCCACCATAATCTGCATTCTTGGTTTATATGTCAACTCGACCATCCTGAACCACAGCTTGATTCCTTGTGTTGGAGGAAATATGAAGACGATTGTTGGTGGGTGTAGAGAACTTTTGAGAGATTGCTTAAGCGAGTAACATCATAGCAGTTGTAAGCTTATCCTCTTGAGAATCGCCTTGTAACTCCCCTTGATATTCATCATCATAATCAACGACTGATAGAGGATGTGTGACATAGTATGGTTGTGGAGAATAAGAAGAGTTTACATAAGAGTGTGATGAAGAAGCATTCGAATGAGCAATAAGAGCTAAAGGATCATGATTCTTGGCAGCTTTCTTTGCCCTTGATGCTAGAACACGTGGTTCAAATTGCACTAACGAATCATACAACTCATCATAAGAGACTACAGATCCAGTTTGATTGTGACAAACCATGGTAACATATTTGCTCCATTCTGGTTGCAAGAAATTGAAAAACTTTGTATTGATTGCCACTGGTATTGGACGAACATTATTACAATCCATGATGTTCACAAGTGTTATCAACCTTTCATGCACAGAGCCTAAAGATTCCCCTTCTTTTGCTGCAAACTTATCAAACTCATCCATAAGGCGTGAGTGTCTTACATGAGTAGTAATTTCAGATCCATGCATCAACCTTTTGATTTGTTCCCACATTTCTTTAGCATTCTTACATGCATGCACTGAATTGTATATATCATTTGGTATTGCTTGAAGAAGATAATTCATGACCCTAACATCAGCAATGTATTGCTTCTTGTTTCCCTCAGTCATTTTGGACAACGGTTCAAGTATTGGTACTGTAGGATTTGTTGGATTAACAACCGTGGGTCTTTTATAAGGACCATTTTGTATCGAATTCCACATTCTTTCCCCGTCTTCAAGCTTGTTATCCAAAAACCTTCTGAATCGACTTTCCCATGGAATATAATTCCTCTTTTCAAGCATTTAAGGTCTTTCATTAGCTCCTGACTCTACGAGAGTTTGTTGATTGGAGTTGGTTGAATTATTTGAAGAAGACATATTGTATTAAATGATTACAAAGCAAACTTGGATCGTTTTAGAGATGACATATTGTAATCGTGAAGTTAACGAGCAATAACAACTTTGTCTTGTATTACACTTTGAACTTTGTTACGAAACCCAAAGAATAAGGTACGAAACCTTTGAACAGTGTAACGAAACCTCAAAAATGATGTTACGAAACCTCTAAAATAGTGTACAAAACCTCAAAACTGTAACACGAAACCTCTTACGTAACCTCCTGTTATCAAAACTGTGATACGAAACCTCTAAAACAGTGTACGAAATCTCAAAACTGTAATACGAAACCTCTTACGTAGCCTCCTGTTATCAAAACTGTGATACAAAACCTCTACTATGATACGAAAGCATCCATAGTATATGAAACCGAACGGTTACCGAAAGCTCAAGTATACGAAACCTTTTTTCGTAAATCCCAAATAAACTCTACTTTCGTATTATCACAAAAAATCCCTTACTTACATGAATTCATAACTACGAAACCTAAGAAAACTTACTTATTTGATCTTTAACAGTTTAAAATGATAAACTCAATGTTTTCCCTTCAAATTAACAAGTTCCAATGTTACGAAAGCTAGATTAATCGCTACGAAAGTAATTCTATGTGACGAAAGCTAAGAAATGACTTAAGTATGACAGTTTATGAAAAATTTCTTCCTTATGAAAGTTTAAAATTGTCCTACGAAAGTATTTTCTCGCCTAAAAACGATTACCGAAACCTATCCTCATGTTTATGAAAGCTAACAAATCTATTTTTTTCGATCAATTTGAATTCAAAAACATGTAATTTTCGTAAACGAGGTATTAATTCTACAACTTGATAGTTACGAAAGCTAATGTATTGCGTTTTAAGATCAAAAACACATCAAATCACAAAACTAAACCATACGAAAGCTACTGTTCATCCTTACGAAAGCTAGATCGATCGAATTTCTTGTAATTAGGCTCGATTTGATCACGAAAACTACACTAGATCTCTACCGACGATAGATACCACTTGTTAGATGCTATGTTTTCTAAGTAGATATCATATGAAAGCTATAAGAATAAAGGAGAGAAGCTAGAGAGTATTTTCATCATTTTCTAAATTTTCATTTCAAAAGGGGAAAATAGAAATGAGAGGGAGAAGTAAGTGTTGCAAAGACAAAACATGTATACATACTCCTCCAAGATGAGTATATATACTTATTGCTAAACTATTCTATTTTCCCTAAACTTAGTCATACATTGGTCAACTTTATTTAACTTTGACCAAGATAGACTTTATTACATCATTACTACTGATAAAACTATAAACTAAGCTAAGACCAATTCCTAATAATAATTAACACTTTTATCGTTTCTAACATAAGAACATATGAAGGAACTAAAGGTACAGTGACGACGACATGGAGACGAGGGTTGTAACTTATAAGGCGGCGAATCCCAACGGAGGTGACGGTGGAGTTATTTTGGCTGACATGAGAGGTAGGCGTGGAAGAAGAAGAAGCAATTAAAGGGTATTTATGGAGAAGAGAGAGAATGAAAGAAAAAATTATGTGTAATTTTACTTAAAAAAGATCCTGGATGGTAACAAGCCTAATTTTAGCCCCTTTTTGCATTAAAGATTTCTCTTTGTATTAAGCAAAAAAGAAACAATATTTTTCCTAGTTGAGTTAAGAAATTTCTCCATCCAAGACATTAAGCAAAAAAGAAACGCCCCCTATGTTTGAGCATCGGTCAACTATGGTTGGTATTGATGAGAGAGTTGTAGCAAACTGATTGGTCTGCTTGAATTTTGAGAAGTTGTCCTCCAGAGTTTTTAGTCGAGTGTCAAACCCGAATAAAGAGCCAAAGTTTAGAAGGTCCTAAAGAGAGGGAAATGAAGCATTTATTGTAGTGGGGACAGGTGTTTGTTGTTGAGGGATAATGAGAGGATTGGGTGGTGGAGGAAGTGTTGTTGCAAATGAAGGAGTTATCACAGCTTGAGTAGTGACATGAACATCCACCAGGGAAGTTGTCTTAATGTTAAGAACAGAGTCAATACCTGTATCTGGATTGGGGTTGAGCATGTTAGAAATGAATCCAGATGATACAGAAGAACTCTGCTGTTGCACTACTGGAGGCTCAGCCGTTAGAGTCACGTGATCATCTTTCGTGTCTTGGTTAGCTTGGGCATCGGTCATTTCAACTTCATTTCCCACCAAATTGACATTCTCATCTCCGCTTACTTCCTGCACTGGTACTTCTTCATTTATCGCTTCCTCATCATTGACACCAAAGGTTTCTTCATTATATGCTTCATCATCAGTAGGAGGTGTATGAACCCTCGGATAAAAACTGTCTTCATCCTTTTCTTCTTCATCTGACATTTCTTCATCATCATGAGTGGTGAGCTTAAGATGAACAAAGTCATCACCATCATTATCTAACTCAGTCCGCTCATCATCATCATTATCATCATCATCTTCATCAGCAACGTCATTATCATCTTTGCTTATGTTAGCATCATCATCTTCACTTTCATCATCATTGGACTTCTAAGAGATTTGCTCATCATCAGAATCATAAGAAGGTGCATTGAGAACCCCTGGTGTGACACCAATTCCTTCATCTGCACCTGAAGCACTGGCATGAGAGATGTGTTGTGTTGTCTTGCTTCTTTCAAGGATAATTTCCATTTGTTCAGCTTCAGTCAGAGAAACCTTAGATAGCACACTTAAACCTTTTGACCTTGTTGTTATCATGATTCACCCTTAGAACAACCGATCCGGAGGCTTGGTAAAATGGAAAAGAAAAGTATCCATATTATTAGAGAGAAAAAGATATGATAGGAAGTTGTGTGTGTTGTTGAGAGAAAACACACACACACACTTTTACAAAAGTGAGCTTCACCCCTCCATGAAAGTATGGAGGGGGTATTTATAGTCCTAGTGACACACAACTATCGTAGCTTGTCATTATTAGTCCCTATGTGTCACGCTATAAATAAACTAATGTAATTCCGTGTTTGTCACTATATTTTAAGGCTAACACTTATTGCTAGTTGCTTCTTTATGGATATCTGGAATTATTACATGTTCCTATAACAAGTATAAATACAATTAAATAAAGTCTTCCAAAGCGCTTCCAAAGCTGAAGTTGTCTTGTGAGTTCTCTTGGTCTTGAAACTTGTATTCCAGCTTGGATCTTCATTGTCTTTACTTGTTCTGGAACCATTGTAGTATGCATGAGTTGGATTAACTTCCCCCCAATTCATGCAGCATGTCTTGAAAAGCTTTCTTCATAGACTCCTTTTTGTCAAAGTTTCTGAATCAGCTTCCCCCCAAACCAACATCCCTATCTTGAGCAGATTCTGAAACATTGATGTAGCTTGAACAATCTTCTACTTGTCATCAAAGTGCACAGCGGAATTTTGTAGAAGTCAAACCACACCAACGACCACTGCTTCTTGTCATCAGGGCTTGGTGAATATTCGTTCGGGGGTGCATGCGAGAAATCAGCATCTGTTCTTCTCATGTTTGTAGAATACTTCACAAACCATTCTTAGTAAAGTAGTATACACTACTTCCCCCTGGAAGTTGACATGGTAACATCAAAGTCAATTAAGTCCCGGATGTACACATTTTCCCCCATGATGGTTGCGAACTCTCGGAAGCATCATTGTCGTGTACGTTCATATACTCGAGAAGTTCTTGTCATAAGCACAAATCTTGATATACAAAAGAATCATTACCCTTTGACTTCAGAAGATACCCCGTTGGATGAGATGAAGCAAGAATCAAGAAACTTGTATAATCAAGGTCTTGTGAATGAATGTCACTCGAAGAAACTTTGAAGATTTTGCTTAGGATAGTGAAGTATCTTTGTCTTGGAATAGCACAAAAAATACCTGTGAGAAGTGCTGATTACATCTCAACCTTTAAACTCTCTGGCTAATTTACCAACCTCGTATTCTGTAGGCTATTGTCGTGATTACATGGTGAAGTAAAACCGATATATCAAACTTGTATGAAACAGTAAAATCCCCCAAATTGTTACTTAATCTTGGCACTGTTGTTGATTTGAAGAATGGTGAGAAGAATTTCTCTAAGTACCATATACCCACATTTCAAAAGTATAAGAAGTACAACACCTCTTGAAATTAAACCACATCGAATTCTGCGTTTGTGATTCAACTGTGAGTACTACAACGTAACTCCTTTAAGTGATAGTTATCCAGGTCTTCATCCAACCACCCATTGACTTCTGGAAACTAGATAATCCAAGTCTTAATCATAACTGTATACGTTCAAGCAAGTCATCAATCGATAGAAAATAGAAGAAAGTCTCGATGATGAAATAAGTAGACGCCTCTGTGAAATTCAACTTTAATCGCAAATAAGGGATACCAAATCAACTCCGTGATCACATGTCATCGTAATCCGAATCTCTAGCCATTTTGTCATTTAAGTGAATCTTTTCAGGATCGTTTTGGGATTAAGTGTTGTTGTTTGTGTGGTGTGTTGTTTGTTGTTCTTGTTTTGATTATAATATTCCCAAATTCGGTCATATGCCCAAAGTCGGTCACATGCCCACTTGTTTTCAAAACAAGGGTTTTCAATGGACAAAACACAGTCTTCTTGAGACAAAACGCAATGGTTTGTTAAGATTTGGGCAACATAACGTTTAGATTTGCTATATAAATGGTCTTCAATGAGGCAAAACGCAGTGGCAAAACGCAGTCTTCAATAAGCAAAACGCAAGAGACTTGAGGCAAAACGCAGTGGCAAAATGCAGTCTTCAATAAGCAAAACGCAATGACCAAAACGCAGTCTTCAATAAGCAAAACGCAATGACCAAAACGCAGTCTTCAATAAGCAAAACGCAATGACCAAAACGCAATCTTCAATAAGCAAAACGCAATGACCAAAACGCAATCTTCAATAAGCAAAACGCAATGACCAAAACGCAACCCGCAAGCAAAACGCAATGAAGAACACCCCTTCAGTGAGTCAAAACGCAGCCAAGAAAAAATCATCAAACATTCTTGAAAGCTACGAAATGATGTTAAAACCACCTAGTAATGATGCAAGGGATAGATCTAAGCCCGAAAGTACAAATCTTTAACACTTTTAACCACAAACAAAGATCAATCTTGGATTTTTCTTGCTATTTTTTTTCGAACCAAAAAAATAAACAAACCAAGGCACGAATTTGATCTTGTTTAGCCACAAGATCAGTAGATAAACAACACGGATTCCCCCTATGCTCTGGTGCCAATTGTTATCACGATTCACCCTTAGAACAACCGATCTGGAGGCTTGGTAAAATGGAAAAGAAAAGTATCCATATTATTAGAGAGAAAAAGATATGATAGGAAGTTGTGTGTGTTGTTGAGAGAAAACACACACACACTTTTACAAAAGTGAGCTTCACCCCTCCATGGAAGTATGGAGGGGGTATTTATAGTCCTAGTGACACACAACTATCGTAGCTTGTCATTATTAGTCCCTATGTGTCACGCTATAAATAAACTAATGTAATTCCGTGTTTGTCACTATATTTTAAGGCTAACACTTATTGCTAGTTGCTTCTTTATGGCAGCTATATCTCCCTTGGCGGAAGTCTTGATTCTTTTGGCTTTAGAAGCTTGAGTAGGCTTCGGCTTGGGAGATGATTCAGAATCAGCTTTCTTCTTTGTAGATTTTGGTTTTGGAGTCTTTTCACTAGTAGCATAAGCATAGTAAGTCTTGTAAGATTCAGACTCTAACATGGCTTGGTTTGTTAAGTGCCGAGGGAGAATGGCATCGTATATCTGTATGTCCTGATGTTTGGAGATAACCCTTATTTTGGTGAACATAAAGTCATCCCTGACAGTGTGCCATGATATCTTGTTTCTCCTTGAAATCGATGGATCCTTTGCCATGAAGTAGTCGACAATGACTTTGGTGAAACGTGGATAATACATGTCATTGTTCTTCTTTGAGTTCTTGTTTTCCACTTGATACACAAAGTCCTCCTAAAGTAAGTAGACATAGTCAATATGCTTGTTATGATACATGCTCCACAAAATTTGAGCACGTGACAAGCGAAGACTTTCCAATGCAGTAGTTTTTCCACTTAGACACTTGTTGATAATTGCAGCAAATGATCTCCATGGTTGATGCAAGTGATTAACATTGACATCAGATAAGACCTTTATCTCACCGATGTGTCTAAGATCTCTAATGAATAGAAGAATCTCGTCTTCAAATGGTGGATCTTTAAATTTCTAGCCTGGGAGTTTAGGGAAAATCTTGAGAATATCTCTGAAGTTGTCAACATTAGCAGTATGACTTTTGCCATTCATCTTGAAACGAAGTGAGAAATGATGAATTTTGACAGTGGCCCAAAACTCTTGCATGTAAATTTTTGGAACATTAGCAGAGACCACAAATGCGTTGTAGAAAGGAGTGAGCTTCAAAGCGTCTAATGCCACTTGAATGGTAGGTTCATTGGATTTGAGAGTTGGGCTAAGGCGTAGATTGTATTTTCCGATCTTAAGATGGTTTTTAGGTGCGACAAGAGCATCATCCAATGCCTTTTAATGTGCTTTTGTTGTATCCATGATTCTGCTAAGATAGGATCAATACAGTTTATGCATAACCAATTTTATACAATATACTATAGAGACCAATTGAGTGAGCACGTAAAGTTGATTCATGATGTGAATGTTTCTTAGGAATTAGGAACATTAAGACTTTTTGCACTTATTAAGATCTATCCATTAAAAAATGACAAGTTAAGCTAACTTAATTTGTTTTAGAGTGTATAATTAGACAAGTTTAATTAACTCCCTAATTAAGATATTAAACTCTCTTTTAAATTGGAAATTTGATCTTAAGTGTTTTGGTTCTTTGAAACATAAACTGATTTCTAAGGAAAAACTTGTTGTCCATTTCCTTAATAAACTAGTTGTTCTGTTCCTTAAGGAATAAAGTTGTTTTGTTCCTTAAGGCAATCAAGTTGTTTGGTTCCTACATGAAATCAAGTTGTTCGGTTCCTTAAACAATAAGTTGTTCGGTTCCTTAAAAAGATAAGTTGTTCGGTTCCTAAGGCAATGAGTTGTTCGGTTCCTTCTGACTAAAGAGTTGTTCGGTTCCTTCTAACTTAAGAGTTGTTCGGTTCCTTCTAACTAAGAAGTTTTTCGGTTCCTTATAACAGACAAGTTGTTCGGTTCCTTCTAACTAACTAAGTTGTTCGGTTCCTTCTACAACGAGTTGTTCGGTTCCTTAATGAATTAAGTTGTTTGGTTCCTTAAACACTGAGTTGTTCGGTTCATTTTTAACGATTCACAAACAAGTCATTTTAGGCATATAAAGCTGATGCTTTATCATTCAAATCATAAGAACAACGCTTAGGGATACGAAAAAAATCATAAATCCACATAATCATCAAGTGTATACACAAAACGAGCACTTTAAACCATTAACACACATATATTCAACAAGCTTCAATCAAGGGCATTATATGAAGACTCAAACACATTCAAGAAGGTTGAATTAAGCTCCCTAATACAAAACCCACACGGTTTTTACAATATTTCACATAAACTCAAATTTTCAAGCAAGCAATTGACCATATCTGAATCACATGTTAAGCCTATAAAAAAACTGACTTAGACATGTCTTCTATACGCCAATACCATCAAAACCCCTCAAACAATTTGAAGATTTGAACACTTTTGATTTTGAGAAACCCTAATTTAAAATTAGGGTTCTTCGAGTTCAAAAATGGTTGAAATCAAAAAATTCCTTCAAGGTTTAAGATGTATAGGTAGTGTAGAACAAGTTTGTAGTTATACCTTAGGTGTGAAATCAAGTTGAAATGATGAACTGGTGGTTGACGATCGTGCGAGGGAGAGGGATTTCTTAAGTGTGTGTTTTTGTGTGTGTGAAAAGAGACGGGGGGCGAGTGTTGTTATAAAACAAATTTTGTTTTTGACACATTTGGCCCCTCAAGTTTTTTATCCCTTTTATTTTGCATAGATAAGTTTTATAAGGCATATTCAAGATAAATAAATAGCACAATTAGTCCCTAATGTTTAAACTATCATACCTATAGACTTAATTTTGCAAAATATCCCCTAAAGGCTTAAGCAAGTAACATATAAGGCACACGTAAGCTCCACATGATTAACTTTTCTTAACAAATGATATTCCGTTATTGTTTAAAAACCTTTTTCCCATTAAGCACATTTTTTGTTATGAAGAAAATATTTGACATTTTCTCCCCCTCAAACAATGACCCGTTTTCTATTGAAAGAGCTGTAGTCGTTGTTTAAGAAGTCAAATGTCTTAGAAAAAACATTTTTTGATGAAGCAACGTTTTTATTACAAAAAACAAACACCATAGCAAATAAGATTTCTCTTATTTTCACACATAAGCGCACTGACACGTACACTTATGGAAATATTGGAAGCACGAGTTATGATGCAAAGAAATCACAAGCCTTTGCATGGTCATGAAGTAGACCATGCCCGAGAATAAATTCCCGTTGTTAGGAACAACTGTCTGTTTGATGACATGTTTTCCTCAGGGTAAAAAGCTGGTTACTATCTGAAATATTAGTAAGCTATTTGGCATGTTTTGAAAAAATTTGAACTTTTGCACGAACTTTATTTATGACCACGTGTCTTTATTGAAAGACATTTCTAGGGTCGTAAATATTATCATTTGCAAAAGACATGCCAGTGATAAACTTCTTTTAGAATTTTTTTTTAATTTTTTAATTTTGTATTTTGTTTTTATAAAAGTTTTTATAAAATGAAAATCTTTTTGGTTTTTATGGTTTTAAATATATACATATGATACAAGATATCAGAATAGGTACCACCACTATTCTTCAGCTTCATCTGCCAACTGTTTCAGGGTCTCAGGCGTAAAACTTCGCATTCTCAGCTTGTCGATCAGAAAATTAATCCTTTCTCTGCACAGGGCCTTTATGAAGATGTCCACTAGCTGATACTCCGTGTTGACAAAGTAAAGCTCTAGTACTCCGTTCTTAAATTGATCTTTGATGAAGTGGAATCTAATATCATAATGCTTCGATCGGGAGTGTTGAACATTGTTGCAGCACAAGGCGATAACGCTTTTATTATCACAGTACATTGGAATTTTGTTGAATCCAAGGCCGTAGTCGGTAAGTTGTAATCTCATCCATAAGACTTGAGCACAACAACCGGATAGGGTGATGTATTCAGCTTTCATACTGGATATTGCAACGCTTTTCTGCCTTTTTGATGACCAGGTCACAAGTCTTTCTCCTAAAAACTGCATACTGCCAGAAGTACTTCGTCTAGTATCTTGGCAACCCGCATAATCAACGTCTGCATAAGCTGTTAGAGTAATAGAAGAATCATTTAGATACCAGAGTACCCTATTAACGGTTCCTCTTAGGTATTTAAAGATTCTTTTAATAGCATGAAGGTGCTTTTCGGTAGGCTTTGCCTGATACCGGGCACACATGCATACATCAAATGTTAGGTCTGGTCTACTGGCTGTAAGATACATAAGGGTGCCGACCATTCCACGGTAGTATGTAGGGTCAATGGCTTTCCCTTGTAGATCTTCATCCAGTTTGGGTTTCTACACCATTGGAGTATTCACGGGGTCACTAGATTCCATACCATACTTCTTTAAATATTCATGAGCATATTTTAACTTGTTTATAAAGATGCCTTTGGGATTCTAAAAAATTTGTAATCTAAGAAAGAATGAAAATTTTCCCATCATCGACATCTTAAACTTAGAACACATTATTTTTGAAAATTCATCACAGAGTTCAGGTGGGGTAGAAGCAAAGATAATGTTATCGACATATATTTGTACCAGGAGGATGTCATTGCCTTGTCTTCTAATGAATAGTGTGGGATCGACAGTACCCTTGGAAAAATCTTGAGTGAGTAGAAAGTTCAACAATAGGTCGTACCACGCACGCGGAGCTTGTTTCAACCCATAAAGAGCCTTCTTAAGCTTGTATACATGATTTGGATTGTCTTGATCCATGAACCCATCCGACTGGCTGACATAAACTTCTTCACCCAGAATACCATTCAAAAATGCCGTCTTTACGTCCATTTGGTAGACGATCATATTCTTTTGAGCAACAAATGCGAGGAATATTCTGATAGCTTCAATTCTAGCCACCAGAGCAAAAGATTCCTCAAAATCAATTCCCTCTTCTTGATGGTAACCACGAGTAACCGATCGAGCCTTGTTCTTTAGAATTCCTCCCAATTAATCAAGTTTCACCTTGTAGATCCATTTTAAAGTAATGACGATCACTTAATCAGGACGAGGAATGAGTTCCCAGACTTCAAGATGTTAAAATTCGTTAAGCTCCTCATGCATTGCTTCAATCCATCATGCTTGAGTTAATGCGTCTTTGTAGTTCTTAGGTTTAACTGATGTGAGAAAGGCATCATAGTAACAAAATAAGGCTTGTTCATGAAGTTGTAGTCGTATGGAAACAGGTCTTTAGAGTTCACCGATAATATTTTCTAAGGGATGATCCTTGGTCCATTTGTTAAAGTGTTATGAGTAGGGAGTAGCAGTGTGCATAACAGTAGGAATAACATCCGAAGACGAAGATGCTTCAGAATCATTTTCTGGAATTTAAATACCAAAGAACATATCATTATTCATGTGTGCAACATCTAAGTCATGATTGTCTTCTTCAACATCGTTAGAAATAACAGGAGATTGAGTTTCGGGTGTAGTTTGAGAGTTACTAGGACATGGTGCATCTTGGTCAACAGTTGTCGAGGAAGGTGAACCGGTTGATGCAGCGGGTTCTGGAGCAAATACTCCAGGAATTGGAGTAATGACTTTAGGTGCTGGTAAATCAACACTTGGTGGAGGATTGAGTAATTCATCAAACAGTGGTTGAAACAAAATATCCCATTCAATTCTTGAAGGTGGTACAAATGGTGTTGAAGAAGAAGGGTTTGGTACGAGTCCTGAACTGATTGTTGCAGGAGTCATTTCATGAAGTGCGGGTTCGGAACTGCTATGTTCAGAAGCCATCGCAGTCAGCTCATCAAAATCAACGTGAATTGTTTCAATTATTCGTCTGGTACGTCTGTTGTAAATTCGGAATGCCTTCTTTGTGGGTGCATAGCTAATGAAAATACCAATGTCAGCTTTTGGTTGTAACTTTCCTAGATTCTCGCTATCATTTGTTGGATTACAAAGTGCACCAAACATATAAAGAAATGATATGTCAGGAGTTTTGTTGTGCAAAAGCTCATATGGTGTTTTTCCATGACGAAGGCGTATCATGGAACGGTTTTGGGTGTAACAGGCGGTAGCAACTGCTTCAGCCCATAAGAATAACAGAGCTTTTGCATAAATTAGCATTGTGCGGGCAGCTTTAATAAGCGTATGATTACGTCTTTCAACGACACCATTTTGCTGTGGAGAGCGAGCAACAGATGTTTCATGAGAGATGCCAACCTTCTCATAATATTCACGCAATGTTTGATTAACAAACTCAGTTCCATTATCTGTTCTGATGCGTCGGACAACACTTGGATCATCTTGAGAAACTTGATTATGAAATCTGGAGCTTCATCCTTTAATCTTAAGCACTTAACCTATGTGAATCGAGAGTAATCATCAACGATGACGATGATGCACTTCTTTCCATTAACGCTTGCGACACGCATTGGTCCACAAAGATCCATGTGAAGGAGATAGAGTTTTTCTTGGTTTGTGTCTTCAGATTTGGGTTTGTGGATTTTCTTCTTGCTTTTTCCCATAGCACATGCAGAACACAAATGGTCCTTTTCAAATTTAAGCTTAGTGAGACCTCAAACAAGACCATGTCTGGCTAAATGGTTAATTGCACCAAAGTTCAGATGAGATAAACGTCGGTGCCATAGCCAAGACTTAGTCTTTGTGGCCTTTGACAAGAGACATATTGGGGAGGACGCCATCATATCTCCAAGAGACAGTGTATACAAAGTGCCCCCTCAAGATCCAGTTAATAGATCAACACCTTCTAGATTACGAATGAAGCAGGTGTGTTGACGAAAAGCAACTTTAAGGTTCGAATCACAAAATTGCCCGACAGAGAATAAGTTGTGTCCGAGTCCTTCCACGTAGTAAACCCTTGATATCGTAACATTCCCAATCTGATAGTCTCCATAACCCATTATCTTTGCCACATGATCATTGCCGAATTTGACTGTACCCAAAAATTTACTGACGAAATTGGTGAGCTGAGAGCGATCTCCGGTCATATGCTTGGAGCAGCCGGAGTCCAAATACCAGAGAACAATTTAGACGACCTGCAAGTATCAAGAGAAGAAGATGGAACATTGGAAACTGTGGATTCCCAGGATTTACTGGGTTCCTTATTGTTAGCAGATTTAATTATCTTAGGTTTGCTAATAGGATCAATATTTTTAGATTTCTTAGGTTTCCTTGAATAAACCAATGTTACCACAGGCTTTGGAGTTTCAGATTGTAGAGTCATTGGTTTCCTAGGGGGCACTTCAGTAGTTATGGTAATCCTAGTTAAAAGGCACGCATTTCCTACTATAGTGAAAGTCCGACGGGTAGGTCTCCAAATATATCCAGTTTTAGTAAACACTTTGCCTGTTGGTTTCTAAACTTTTCTCTTAGAGTTTTTCATAATAGATTTAGATTTAACGTGAGCATTCACATATTTATCAGAAAGCATGCAACCATTATACGTAACACAAATAGATTCAGAATTCGCATTTAGCTTTGAATGCTGCACATTTACAGATTCATTAAGTTTAACAACACAATTCTTATTATTCAAACTAGATTTAACTTTACTAGGGTGGACTTCTACTTTATTCTTCAGATTACTACTTCGTGGTCGCTGGATCCTATCTTTCGTTGTATTGCCTGAAGGCTGTGATCCGCTAGCACTAGTAGATTGTCTTACTCCTGTAGAAGACAACACAGGTTTGTTAGACTCTAGATTTGATGATGAATCTGTTTTTGTGTTTGTATCTATTGAGGTTGTGACTGGCTCGGTGAATCTAACCTTTTTATCCTTGTTCTTTGGGGTTACAACCACAAATTGTTCACCAGAATTGTTGATAATAGGGCAAGTTTTACTGATTTGTTTAAGCAATTCCTGAATTAGTTTGGTATACCTAAAGGCAGACTCTAAGGTAGCATCTTGAGGATAATTTTCTTTAACATGTTTAACTAGATCCTTAAGAACTGCAGCTTCGTCCTAAGTGTGCTTAATATAGGTAGAGTGGGCAGTTCTTTTATTCAACAATCGAGGGGTTATTGGTTCCATATCAATCTTAAGCATTGCTGGATCAGTAGAGCGGGTCGTAACAGCATTATCGTTTAAAGCTTTTCCTTTAAGTTTCCTTAATTCATTCTTTATAGCTGTTATGACCAAACCTTGTTCTTGAAGTTTTGCATTTAAATCAGAGATTTGCATAGACTTTTGATTGACGTGATTAATTAACCCATCACATTATTCTTTTGATCGAACACGTACTTGTTTAATCGAGTCATAAAGTTGCTTATAGGTCTGCTTTAAATGTTCATTTTTAGCAATAAGTTTTGACACCCTATGATCCAATTCAATGTTAAGGGTTTCAATTTCATCCATGTCCATTTTGACCTTATCAATATTCAAATTTCTACTTAGTGACTTAATTTTCTCTTTCAACTTCTGTATAACCTTGTCTTTCTCTTGTGACTGAGCTTTCAATTCGTTTAATTCAAAGTATTGATCAATATTAGGAGCACTTTGATTTGAAACAGAACTGCCCCTTTGAAAAATTTCCTGATTATGTTGAGTATCAACTTCTAAATAAATGCAATGCTTTTCAAGATTATTATAATTTTTAAGAAGTGTATCGTAAATCTCCTTTTCAACAAAATCCTTTTTATTGATAAGCTCAGTCTCAAGTTTGAGACACTTTTGACATTCAGGCATATTCATAGAGACATCATCCATAGAAGAATTCATAACAACATTCACAACATCTTTGTTAATAATTTGTTCCAAGAGTCGATCGTTTTCATTTAAAACTTGATTCATTTTAACTTCAAAAGTTTTTGACTCTAGATGATGATGTTCCACAGCCTGTTCCATTTGAATAAAAACAGTTTGGACTTCAGTAAGTTCATCAATTAGATCTTGATCAAATTTATTGAATATGTCCTTAAGTGCTTTTATAAATGGAATAATTTCATCCCTAAAACAAGCTTTTCTATGTTTACATGCCCTCAGTGATAGTTGTGGTAGTGGTTCTTTCTTTAACCACCTTATCAAAGCCAGTAAGATGTTGTTTAAGCCTTTTCAAGCTTGTATTAACCATACTTACTTTAGGAAGTTCTTTTGGAACCTCGACTTTGTTGGTTGTACTAGAAGGAGAAGGGTCTAAAGGGGGTACAGAATTCTGAGACCAAAAGGCTTGTTCAGCAGATAATTCAGTTTGTGGAATAAATCATTTATCGAAATCTTGAGAAAGTTTATTAAGAGCAACATAGTCAACTGGTTTAGTGTTCACTTTCTTTTCTAAAACCATTGGATCTTGTTGTTTCAAAAGCATTTTTGATCGACTCTCTTCAACAAGCATTAATCTCTTCAGAATCAAGAATCTTAATAATACAAGTATTTTTAATGACATTACCATCATACAGCTTTGGTTCCAACTACTGAGCTTTATTCAGATAGAAAGGATTTTGAAAACCTATAGCTTGTTTGGTGGAATGATCATAGAAAATCTTTGATTTTGTTAACATATGAACAGTTTGCGCAGATTTACCTCTTTTATAAACTATATTATCAAGATGTTTGATCTTCTTTTCTAAAGCAATTTCTTTATCAATATTTCTAGATTCTTCTTTCTTAAAATCTTCTTTCAGTTCATTAACTGTATTTATTAAAGATTCTTTTTCTCTTAATTGATCAGAAAGAGTTTGCTTAAGACGATCAATCTCTGCATTCTGTTCATGTGAATCTGAAAAATTATTTTGACCTTTTATCTTAACACTTTGTCCTTCTTTCAAAACCTTAACCTGTTCTTTGTATCTTTCAAGCTCGATAGTTAAAGTATCATTGAAACTTTTATTTTCTAGATTAAGCTGGGTGCAATGAGTTACTTGGGTTTTCAGTTGTTCAATCACATACAGTATTAGTGCATCTTGTTGTGTAGATGAGTTAGAATTTTGAACAACTGCCTGTTGTGATTCACGCAGATATTGAGAATAAGGAATGATATTGCTATTACTGGTTATTTTAGTCTCTGAGTGATTCACAACACTAGACTGTTCATAAGACGACGTCACCTACACACCTTGATCCATCATATCAGTTGTATCAGGATTGTGTACCTCTGCTAGAACATCTGAACCATAACAAGATAAGTTCGCCATGAGAGCAACCTTGGCATAATTGAGTTCATCACAATCAAAGTTATATGCATCCAAATCATCAGCTTGATAAGCAACATTATGAGTAATGACAGTCTATGTGGCTTGAGCTTCTGGAATTCCTGGATCTGCCAAAAATGAGAGTTCCTCCTCATGTAGAATTTGTCCACTTGCTTGAGCTTAAACCAACAACACTTTATCTTTAAACCATGAATCATCCCGTTTCCTCCTTGGTTTAGTGCATTGGTTGGACATATGTCCTTCCCCTTTGTAGTTGTAACCGGTAACAATCCTCTGTTTCCCAGAGCTACTCCCGCTTGCTCCTGGAGTAAAGGTCCTTATATTACCCACAGTAAAAGAAACTTGTCTCCCCTGAACTGGTTATACGATTACTCTTTCATCATTAATGGTAGCTTGTTGCCTTAGGTTTGACGAATTCCTCAGCTGGTTGTTGGTAGTAGGATAGCGGGAAGTGACTACAGCAGACAAGAATGATATTGCATGATTGATAACATCAATTGGATCATCACAATGCTTGAAAATTAGAATAGTTAGACCGGAGTCTAATTAGGAAAATTCAGATTGTTGGTTGACTATGGGAGAGTATTCCACTTAGGGGATGGATGATGATGGAGAATAAACATTGTGGTGAACTGATGATTGATAATTGTTGGAAGGGTTAGTGATTGAAAGAGGTTTTAAGGATTGATTGATAGAGTATTGTTGAGATTCAAAAGGTGATCCGTACTGTGAAGATTGATATGGTGAAACATATTGTTGATGTTGAGAGTTCTGGTAAGAGTGCTGATGAGATTGATAATGAGACTGTGTTATTTGGTGAGATGAAACTAAAGCAAGAGGATCAGAGTTGCGTTCATGCATTAATCAAACTTCATTTGCATGTCGTTTATGTTGTTCCAAGTAAGCCTGAATCTGATCAACATTAGTAGAGTGCAAGTTTTTGACCAACTTAACATCAGTAACGAATTTGCTCCATTCAATAGGAAGAGTATTCAGAAACTTGGTATTGACTTGAAATTGCTCCAGTGGCATCTTGTAAATATTCATAACATTGAGTAGCAAAGTGAATCTCAAGTAGTACTCGTGTAACGACTCTCCTTTCTTGTATGTAAACTTATCAAATTCATCGTACAACTTGCACTCTCGTTCTTGCTTTGTTAACGACGTTCCTTGGATGAGCAGTTGGATTTTCTCCCAAATCTCCTTGGCTACATGATGTTGACTGACAAGAGCATAAATTTTAGTTGGAAGGCCTTGTAGAATGATGTTTATTGCTTTGATGTCACAATCAGCTTGAATGGTTTCTTCTGCAGTTAATTCAGTATATTCCTTTGGTCTGGTTACACCATCCACTGTAATTGTTGGCCAAACAAGTAGATCTTTTTCATCATATAGAGTTTCATTATGCTTTTCCACGAGTCATACAAATGTTTTTCAAGCATCGGTGGTTTTTGTCCCACCGAGAGGAATGTGATTTTCAGCAAGAGTCGGTCATTGATAATGTGTATAAAAAGATTACTGATTGATCGATCGATGGTAGAAAGTAATTGTGTTTAATTAAGTTGTCTTTTAAGTCTTGAGATAATTCTTAAAACTACACGGGATTTTATAATTCTTGACAAAACCGGGAAAAACAAGTTAATGTTTCACGGGATTTTACAAGTCAAAGAAATAAACCGTATAATTTTAAAAGTTTAGTTGTTCGGTATTGAGTTGTTCGGTACAAACTAGTCTTGAGTTGTTCGGTACAAACTAGAAACGATTTGTTCGGTACTAACTGAGTTTGGAGTTGTTCGGTACTAACTAGAAACTAGTTGTTTACTAACTGTGTTTGGAGTTGTTCGGTACTAACTAGAAACTAGTTGTTCGGTACTAACTGAGTTTGGAGTTGTTCGGTACTAGTTGACTTGGAGTTGTTCGGTACAAGTTGTTCGATACTAGTTGTTCGATACTAGTTGTTCGATATTAGTTGTTCGGTACCAACAATGACGAAACTCAAAATCTCAAAAACACAAAAAGACACTTTTTGATCGGTTTTTTTGCAAAGAATCTTGTACAACTAGTGTTACCAACCCTATAGGAACAAGAAAAATAAAAACTTAAAGGTTTTAAGCCGAAAAATTTAAAATCAAGATTTTGTTCTTTGTAAAGGTTTTTGAACACAAAAGTAACAAAAATGATGTTTTTCTTGATTCAAAGATTGTACACCTATATCATAAAGATACTAGATCAAATTTACCAAAATAAATGATCCTTTAGTGTACACTTGTGCTTCAAAAACAAAGAAAAAGTGAAATAAAGGACGAGTTTTGCAAGAAAAAACACACGAACAAAAAAAACACAAAAACCAAACACACCACTCCATGGCTCTTGATACCAATTGTAGAATATAAGTAATCTTTGATGTATGCAAGAACCAGAGAGAGAGAGAGTGGGTTGGATGAACCTAGAGAGAGAAAGTAAATGGAAATGGAATGTATATTATGTGTGTGAGAAAATGAATAACCAACCACCTCTCCAAGGCATGGAGAGGTGTTTATATACTTACATTGGCTCGTGGGCTTAGGCTTGCATGGGTTTATCCATGGCCTTTTGCTAACTAACTATGTAAGTTTCCAAAAATAACTAAACGAGCTATCTACCGATATTAATGGAAGTGACCGACACTTCATTGTTGTTTGGGGTAAAAGTTCAAGACTTTCTTCACTATTTTCTCTCAACACGTAAGTGTCATCAATCTCTTTGTTCGTATACGGTTTCCATACGTTTTTGTTTGTACACCAACGCCTTTTCTTCTTAAAATGATATCATCCATGTTTAAGGTAGCATTAAGTAGATGAGACGATGGGATTAGGTTAGTATTGAGTGTGGTTTATTGTTGGATTAAGTAGTTGACGGAGATTAAGTTAGAAATGAGATATTGAAAAGTTATGGTGAAGTTTTGTGGTGATTTCGGCAAAATAAGCTTGCTGCCCATAAACGCTAAGTACGTTTAGGATGACCTAAAAACGTTTTAAAAAGATAAAGCTTTAAAATTTTGTTAGTATATGACTATATGTTCATACGCAACTTTTGATATAAAGAACGTAATAATCAGACGTATAATGAAGAAGATATGGCCGTTTTATGATAGACGAAACAAAAACGTTTTTCAAGCTATTTTGGTAATCTGATCCGATTTTAAATCAATAATTGACCTTTTTCGGGTCCTAACCGTCTAAAGTATATAAAACGAAAGTTGTCCGAAATGAAATTTTACTAAATATAACGAATTTTCCTTAAGCTTGAAAGTTAAAAATGAAGGAGTTATACCATGATTTAGTTGAGTCGTTTTTGAGACATTATAAGTAAAATAGGTGCTGATTGGATTTTAAAAAAGGGTTTTCGAGCGATTTTAAGTCCGTTTGAGCATTGAAAACCTTAGCGAATGCTATTGTACCACTAATATATTATTAGGACGCGTTATAAACTATCTAAAAACTAGATTTCAAAGACGTTAGAAGTTACTAAACATAGTAGGTCGTTATTAAGCGAAATTCATTGTAATGGGATAAAAAGACGTTTAAGTTTCCTTGGTGCGTCTTAGATGTAAGATGGACTTATCAAATATTTTTTTTGTTCGAGGTTTCCTAAACTTTCTGTTAATACAAATAATGCTTAAAAACATTATTTATATTTTTTGACTCTTCTATGTTTTGAAGATGACAAAATGCAAAAACATTCACGATAAAAATAAACGTTTACATGTTATTAATCGTAAACTTCCATTTCGACACATATCACTTATGGTATATATAAACAAATCATTAAACATGATTAGTGATCAAGAAAATACTTTTTCTTAACCATTACATTTTCACAAAAGTATTTTTATAAAATTATATTTATACACAAAATACTTTTTAATAAAAGAAATGTTTTATTTAAATATAAAAATTTCAAATCTGGTTTTCCCCCCTAAAATGGAAGCCTCCACACCATATTTAACCTTCCACACTAAATGATAAAAATGGGAGCGTCAGTCTACGGCGGCCCCTGATAGGCTGGGCGGCTCCCAGATATACCTAGGACCGCCAATAGTGACCGTTGGATTTTTTAGCTTATAAATACTGCACTATTCCCAGCTGAAAAATATACCTCTTAGCACGAATTTTTCAGATAACTTTCTCTCCTAAAACCTTCTTTCTCTCAATAAAATATCTTGATCACTAACATTGTTTGATCTTGTTTTAAGTGATCCAATCTCTTCTTTCTCATCTCTCCTATCAGTCAAGTGCAAGAGAAGAATATTCGTATTCGCCAAAAAAAACAAATTATTGTAGTCTAGCGATCTCTCCTTCTTTATTCTAAGAACCAAATCTCTATCTTGATTGTCTTGTGTGATTGTGTAACTTAGATAGTGTATAAATCCGATAGTGTAGATCATGAGATTGTGTATTACGTGTGAAGTGGTAGATTGGTTCTAGCTAAGATTAGTACTCGACATTTAGCTTGTGTCAAAAAACAACGTAAGCGAAGTGTAAACGGTTTTCTCCGCCTAAAGAGAGCTTGTTGACATAGTGAAATCTTGAGTATGATACTCGGGGAGTGAAGTAGGGCGAAGAGGAGCTTCGTAGCCGAACCACTATAAATCTTGGCGTCTTGGTTTGATTGTTCATTTCCTTATCTCTTTATATTGTTGTGATTCTTACTTATCGTTTATCTAGTTTTAGTTTGTAGATATATTTATAGTTGGTTCATATTGTTGATTGGTTGAACATATAATCGAATCTAACAATTTTAGAAGTAAAATTTTAAAACACCAATTAACCTGTAAACTATTCACCTCCCCTTTCTAGTTTCCACAATTGGTATCAGAAGCCGAGGTCACTCAAGATTTTTAAAATATACTGTATTTTAAAGCTTGGATCGATCTATAGATTCCGACAAATATCTAGAAGGGCAATCCGTGCAAAGACCATCACTCTTTAAAAGTGATAGTTTTTTATTTATTGGAAAAATAGATTCGAAACATATGTTAAATCAAAAGATCTTGATCTTTGGCATGTTATTACCAACGGTGATTTTCAACCTATTGTACAAAATCCGGAAACCAAATTAGATGAGGTTATCCCTTTTGAAAAACAAAGTGATGATCTTAAAAAAAGGCTTGCGAAAAACAACCAAGCTAAAATGGTTATTTACAATGCTTTGCAAAGAAAAGAATATGAAAGAATTTTTATGTGTAATACGGCAAAAGAAAATTGAAAAACTCTGTTAATCATCCATCAAGGTAATAGTCAAGTCAAAGATAACAAGATTGACCTTTTTATACAACAATATGAACAATTCGTCAGTTCTGAAGACGAATCTATAGATAGTGATTTTCCTAGATTTAATACTATTATTACCAGTCTAAAAGCTCTTGATGAAGGTTATTCTAGCAAGAATTATGTTAGGAAGTTTCTTAGGGCTCTACATCCTAAATGGAGAGCAAAGGTCACGATGATTGAAGTGTAAAGACTTGACATCACTGTTGATCCCACTTCAATAGATCAAATTCTTTAAGCTTGTATACGGTTAAGTTATACTAGATAAATCTAACACAACTTATAGTAGAAAATTTGTTTTGAATGTGTTAAAGATTATGCGGAATCTAATCTTTAACAATAAGAAGAATCTTTAATGAAACAGTAACATAATGAACACACAATTTAACAAAATATACGCTCCAATATTATTATGATAATAATATAAATACTCTCCTAGTATTAGGGTTACAAACCTTGAAGCTATAATACGATTAAGACTCTTTTTCTATGAATAACTTGTATTTTTTGTGGATTGTGATATCGAACTCTATGCCTAGGGTCCTCCTTTTATACACCAAGGAGACCTAGTCGGCTTACAATACTTTCCTAAGTAATCATAATCTTCTAAATAAATAACTTATACATATCTTTTACCAAAATATCTCATACAAATCACATAAGTAGTACTAACTAACAGTACTAAATTATAACTAGAAACATTAACATTCCAGCAGTCTTAACATTGCACTAGCAACATTAACTTTTGCACTAGCAGCATTAACCACTTAGAATATCTTCCTTGAATTTCACCAGCAATTTTAATTCCTTTGAGCAACATTAACTTTAGACTGAGTAGTCTTAACTTCCAGCAGTCTTAACTCTAAGCAGTCTTAATATTCATTAGCAGTACTAACTTTGTACTAGTAGTACTAACTACTTAGAATATTTTCTTTGAAGCTCTTTGAGCAGTACTAACTTGATCTTGAGCAACAGTAACAAACAACATTAAGATGACTTTAAATCCCAACAATTCTCCCCTAAACTTGATATTTATTTCCTAAATCATCAAGTTTCTTCATTTAAAGCTTTATAATCACCAGGAGGATGCTTCCAAACACTTCATGGATTCTTAAGCTGTTTTGTGAGAAGTTTAAGAAGATGGTATGCTATTTCATTAAAATAATCAACTTGAAGCCTTTTGTTTAACATATCAATAATTGTAGTAGGTGTAAGGGGATACTTTTTCTCTACCAACATATAGATATGCATAGATTGCAACCTTAGAAAATGTACTCCACAAGAATCAAATAGCTTCTAAATAAACACTTTGTTTCCTTGTAGATTTCTCCACACTGAATCTTCTACATGAGGTTTAAACATTACCTTTAGATCACCCTATAGCACTCTCTCATAGCCCTCCTCTGGCCTTGTTGACCCATGCTTAGCTTTTACCAATTTCCACAGAGTTTCTAAATCTCCTCTGTCAATACTCTTAAGCAATTGATTAAAGACTAAGTACATCTTTGAACTTCCATCAGCTCTTATTGTTTGAAAGTAGCTGTTATTTCCTTCTTTATAGATCTTCTAGTCAACAATGCTTGGAGGCTTAGTAGCTAAAGGTACAACATCAATTGCAACTTCTTCTTCAGCTGGATCAATTTCCATTAACTTTTGAAGTTCTACTATTTCTTTGTCCTCTTGCACCTTTTGTTTCTTAGCACTTTCTTGCATCAGCTCCTCTCCTGCTCTTTGCACTACCTTCCACCAGTTCTATTCTGAAATCCTCAAATGTGTTTACCCTTTTTAGAGCTCTATTAAACAATTCTTGGATAGCATTAAAACTTTTGTTCTTCAAAGTATTGTGCTTGTATCCTTAGAAAAAGAATTAGAATTTTTTAGCTATTTTTGTATTTTCTATGAATTTTTAAAGAAAAATGAATTAACTAAAAATAAACTTTTTCTAAAAATTAACACTAAAAATCTATTTCTATTTTTCAAAAATACTAGAATGAAAAAGAAAATTATTACAAAAAGAATTAGATTTTTCCCACTATTTTTGTATTTTCTATGAATTTCTTAAGAAAAAGAAATTACTACAAACCTATTTTAATTTCTAGAAAATACAAATTTAATGGGAAAAATAAAGAAAAATGATTTTTAACTACTGAAAATGTGCAGAAAACTAATGGTATGAAAATGCCTAATTTTTACTAATCAATTGAACCATAATTTTTCTTATTAAAACTTAAACCCTAATTTTATTAAACCCATTTTAAAAATATTAATCCTATTTTATTAAACCTAAAAGAATAGGGTAGAAAGTGCAAAGGATGAAAGTAAAGGGTTGGCGGGGTAAGTAACAAAAATTTACACTATAATGAAAATAGCACACCCTTAACTATTGAAAAAGGACCAAACAGACCCTACGACTTAAGCACTCTTTAGCTTATTACAAAAATGAAAATAAGCAAAAACTTAAAACAGAAAAGTTAGACCTGAGCTCTTATACTACGACTTTAACAAAAGCACTTTGACCTTTTATCAACTAAATAAGCTGGAAATTAAGCTTTTAATACTGTGCTACAGAAACTATGGTGTTTATTTGAAAAGTAAACTTTTCTAAACTTTTGCTTATTCCTAGCTTAATTCTCAATGAAAATAAGAACCAAAAGAAGCTATAAGAAGCTTATAATGTGTACTAGGGATTTCTAAAGAGTAATAAGCTAAAAGAAAACTAGATTAACAAGAATTTTACTCTTAAAAAGTAAAGGTTCAGAATAAGCTAACTAAACAGACTTAAGTACAAACTGAAACAGCTACTTAAGGTCTAATTTTGAGCTATCAAATGATTTTCAAAATGAAAAAAAACTGTGATTCTATTAAAGGCTTGTATTAACAGCTTCTAAGAATAGCTCTAATCTAAGAATTTGGAATCCATTTAATGACTAAAAAGTATTAGCGAAAAAGCTGTGAGACTTATTTGCTACTACTTAGTACTGCTATAACAAACTAAGTACTGCTAAAACAAGTTGGAAACAAGAAATCTTAAGAACTTAATTTCTATTGAATTTGGAACCTAAATAGAGATGTAAACAAGTACTAAAAGGAAAAAAAACTGCAATCTTCATTAAAATAAGCTGTGAATGAAATTGAAAGCTGAAAACTAAGGTTTGCTTAGAAAAACTTGCTAAACTAAGATCTAGCTTATGAAAATTATTGAAAATCAATCCTAGAGCTTATTCTCAGCTATCAAAAGTGGACTTAAGGCATTAAGTGAGCTATAATGTGTTTAGCTTAAAATAATTCTATAATGCCAAACACTCCTTACACTTCTTGATTATTTCTAAACAGCTTTTAAAATCTATTTTTAAACTAAATAACTAAAAATCTTATATCTACTCTATCTATAACTAGTCTAATTAAGCTATTTAAGCTCTAAAATTCCTAGCTTATGTTTCAAAAATAAGTACTTTCTCAGCTAAGCTTAACCTTCTAAATGACAGAATTTTAAGAAAGGAAACCTTAATGGATTCTAGCTACAACAGCTTAAAGCAATTGCATCTTTAAGCTAACTAAGCAAGATTGAATAGGCTTAAACACACAAAAAGACAAAGCAATAAGCTACTGGATTAAGCTAAATGAATGCTGAAATTAAAAACATGAATCTAAACCTTTGAACTTGTAGTCTCTGACCCTAGCCACTCTTTCTGAGTGAGTGGCTTTCAATTCCAAATCCTATATGGCACCTTGCCTCTAAACCATTAAGCTATAAGCTCAATAAGCTGAAATTTGCTTATTATTCTTTATTACTTCAAAACTCAATCACACTAAACTCAAATGAACATTATTGAACTAGAATAGAAAAATACAGTATTTAAAAAGCTTTTAATAAAATTTGAACAACTTTTTAACTAGAGAAAACAGAATAAGCTCAATTTAGCTTATTACAAGCTTATTATGTAAAATCAGCTTATCACATGAGATTTAAGAAGAATTAAGAGCACTACTGATTTTTATTTCTTAAAAACTGAAAGTACAAGTGAAAGTAGGTAGAGTACAAGTGATGAAATGCTTTAGACTTTGAATGAAACAGAATGATTACAAAACGTGAACAGTAAAAGCTAAAAACTGAAAATTTGAAAATTAACTAACTATAAAACTAAAACTTCGAACTCTAAACAGTTGTCCTAACTTGTCTATATATAGGAACTTGAAGAAGAAGAGAAGAGGATGAAGCTTGATTCTTCCCTTAGCCGTTGGATCTTATTTGAACAAATTATAGCCGTTGGATGTTATTTGCCACGTGTTTGAACCAATGAAAAGCTGCCAAGTGTACAAAATGACGTGGAGAAGGGCTTGATTGGTGGATTTGAGTTAGAAGAAACGGGAAAAGGGATTTGGGAAGATTGGGTTTTTTTGGCGGGAAAATCGGTTACAAAGCTGTTAGGAAGAAAAGTTATACCGCGTTGTGTTTGAAAGTTTGGGTTATTTGCATAACAAGCCCTTGTGTTTCTCTATTCAAAGTGTAGTGTAAAATAAGTTTTAGAATTGACATTTCTGGCCCTTGTAGTCCTTAAAACAGGAAATGGGTTTATTTTCTGGCCCTTGTAGTTTTTAAAACGAAGAGACAAATTGGTTTTTGATTTTGGCGGCTCATTGTTGGGCTTTATGTGAATCGAATGGTGTAGAAAGGGCCCAAAGGGTATTTTAGTAAATTTTGCATCCTCTTCAAAGGGTATAATAGGTCATTTTTATCTCCTTGTTCCATTAATTCTTTACTATTCTTGACTTTTCTCGACCACGGTCGTTGATTCGCTTTCTCAATATTGGCTTTCAATATCTTTCTCTTGTACTTGTCTACCTCATTTCTTCCGGTTTTTTCGCTCCTTTTGACTTTGTAATATCCTTATCCTTGCACGTTGAGAACAATTGAGACACAAAAACACACATATTTCCATCTTTTGGCATATTTTTTTGGCTTTTATTGGCGAAATCCTGGGTATTTTATGTATACAATTTAACACTTATCAACCCATGCTTAGCTTTTACCAATTTCCACAGAGTTTCCAAATCTCCTCTGTCAATACTCTTAAGCAATTGATTAAAGACTAAGTACATCTTTGAACTTCCATTAGCTCTTATTGTTTGAAAGTAGTTGTTATTTCCTTCTTTATAGATCTTCTAGTCAACAATGCTTGGAGGCTTAGTAGCTAAAGGTACAACATCAATTGCAACTTCTTCTTCAGCTGGATCAATTTCCATTAACTTTTGAAGTTCTACTATTTCTTTGTCCTCTTGCACCTTTTGTTTCTTAGCACTTTCTTGCATCAGCTCCTCTCCTGCTCTTTGCACTACCTTCCACCAGTTCTATTCTGAAATCCTCAAATGTGTTTACCCTTTTTAGAGCTCTATTAAACAATTCTTGGATAGCATTAAAACTTTTGTTCTTCAAAGTATTGTGCTTGTATCCTTCCATATTCTTCAGATAAGTACACATTATACTTCTTTGTTAAGCTTTTGTAGATGGTTTGTTCCTCTTTTCTTCTGCTCTCTTTGCTGCAAAGTTTTATCTTCTTGTTTCTAAGAGTTGTTTAAACAAAGTAGACTTCTCTTTAATAGTAAACTCTTTTTGCTCTTTTGCTTGCAGTTGTTCAGCCAATTGATAATCAGCATCTATCTTTGCCTGAATGTTATCCCATGATTCAATTAAAGCAATGTTGGCTTCTTCTGCTTTCTCTCTTTCAATCCTTTCTTCTTCCTCAACCTCTACTTGTAGTTCAGCTTGTAATCTTAGAGCAACTTCTTCATCAAGCCTAATCTGATCCTTCTTCCTTAGAGGTTTCTCAAGTTCTGTCATTATGCTTTTATCTTTATCCTTTGAATGTTGTTGTTGAGGTTTGATTGTTGTAGACTCACCAGCCTCTTGTGTAACAACCCCTTTTGCCTTGGGTGTTGTACTTTTGATTCCCATAAAACTTGAGCTAAGGTAATGTCATCATCAGTTGTTGTAACACTGGCAGTAGTAACTTCATCACCAACAGTACTAACCTCAACACCAACAGTAGTAACCTCAACTCCTTTTTCTTCATTAAACCTCCCCTGATTCTCTGCAATTTCATCAACCAAAGTAATTCCTTCATCTGCATCAATATCAACAATTTTCCTCCCCTGTTTGGATGCATCCTCTTCACCCAAATCTTCTTCATAAGAGGAAACTGTCATGGCTTTCCTACCAATCTTGGATAACCTTTTAAGCTTATAAGTTCTTGAACCTCCTTTCTTCTCTAGCTTCTTGACCCTCTTTTTCAAATTTATGATCTCAGCAGCTTGAGCAGTCTTTGTGTTCTCCAAGTCAAGAACCCTTTGTTGTAATTTGGTACAAAATTCCATCAATTCCTTTAGTTTTAGACTATCCTCATCACTTCGAGGTGTGTTGGTTCGTCTTAAAGTACGTATATATAAAACAACTCAAATGCAAGTCTTAACCAAATGCCCTTGACCAAGGCAAAAGGTCAAAATCTACACAAAGGGATTAAATATATATACACAAGTAAGAATCAATGATACAAAGATTCCGGAAGAGATATTCCCGGGTCGTATGTCCCAACGAGGCTGCAATTGAA
>BQNB010008623.1:71116-82811 GCA_026074375.1 Tanacetum coccineum | reverse complement strand
ATCCCTTGCCATGCCAAACACAGTACATGCAAGTAAAACCACATCCCTTGCCATGCCAAACACAGTACATGCAAGTAAAACCACATATCATATATCCACATAGCAGTCATAAGCACATATCTTGTCCCAAAAACCAAAACCACATTTCGCACAGATCAAATCAAAACATTTCAAAACACATTTGAGTATCATTTCCCCCTAATGGAAAAACAGTAAAAAGTGGGCTACAAGAACTCACCTCAAGCAAGTCTTTAGCAACCAAATCTCAATCATACAAGCAAATGCAACGACACCCGCACACGACCTAGTCCAATTAATGTCCCAATTTAATCATCCAATTCCAAAATAATCTTCACGTTTGATGCATAGAGTTTAGACGCATTGTACAATTGCCCAAAACCATTTAGTGGTGTGATGGTTGACGACTTAACTCCACAATTATATCAATCTCATTCCTCGATAATACATACTTATACTATTTAGTGTAAATAGATAAGTAATATAATAAATATTTATAATTATTAATTATAAATATATCTCAACAAGTCCATTCGGTGCGCCTTAGTCACTTCGAAATAATCATTATACCGTTGAAAATGAAACGTTTACTCATAATAAACACTTTAGAGAAGTTTTGAGAAAAATTATGTTTTTCGTCTTTTAGTGAATTTATTAAATAAATAAAATAAAATAATTAAATATTATTTTATTATTTAAAATCAAAAATCATATTTTTAAGAAATTTTCTGAGTATAAACTTTTTACGAAATTTTGACATGACTCGTACGTTTATATAACGTTTTCCAAGGTTTCAAACCTTACTTTCAACATTTTTCACAAATTCGACACTTTTCGACAAAATTCCAAAATCTCAATCATTAACGCTTACCTACACGTTTTTCTCAAAATATCATTTAATATCACTTCGTAAATACATTTCCACTTTTAAAAGTCTATCAAAATTCTCATAACTACTACATATCGCTTATTGGGCCTTAAGGCCCAACAAGGGTCCATTAGGACATATATAAGTCCAAAATACTATTTAAGTTCCAAAACCAAGGTCCATTTACATATATAAGTATATACTTATATGTATAAATAATCCGGACCACAATAAGCCCTCCCATTGTAGGTTTGAATTATCTTACAACGTCTTGATCATAGATAAAAAAAACCTAAGTTGGCGTTCCTGTAATGGTCAACTTCCTAATCATCCCATACTTTACATACTTTACAAGGCAAGTGGCGATATCTTCCACTTTATACAATACTCTACATCGTTAATTTGTATCAATGAATAATCGATCCTTCGTGTAATTCCTTCGGTAGTTGCGAAACTATTATCTTCAAACTTTCCTTCTCTTTTTTGTTGCGATTTTTCTAATTTTTTCGATTTTTTAACACTATACTACGAAACTCAGTGTAATTTCACCATCTTCGTGATCATAATATTTCCATATAATTCCTTGGATAATTCCTTCATTCTTCAGACGTACTAATAATTGTGATGGTAGTAAAAATACATGAGTTTTGACTATAATATAAATTCCCATTTGCGATGTGCAAATTCTTCCAACCGTACCAAAATAGACACAAGACTCGGTAAATAAAAACTCTACACTTGAAGCAACTAGCAACTATAAAATAAACTTAATCTAACAGGGTAGGCTAAGGTGTAAAGGTGTAACGAAACAAATAATTGGTGTAGTTCCTAAAGGATTGGCTATATGGGTTGTTCTTTGGGTATCTTACCCTTACAATGAGAGTAAACAAAGGGTTTATACGGGGGTTAACTAACCAGTGTAGTTAGTTAATAAGCAACATGTAAAGGCGATTTGGGTGTAATCCTAAAATTTACCAATTTAAACAAGTTACTCCATCTAAATCTATAGTACTTATCACTGCGGTCTCGAATAGATATACCAAGCCAAGTTCTAAAGTCTACAACATCACTGGCACACTCATATTTTGTAGAATTTAGGTAAACATTTGGAAACGGATAAGGTTAAATCCTCACAATATCTAACAAGGGTTATTGTGTACGGGTTATGTATCAAGTAATTTCACAAAAGTATGCTTGATTTTTTTAAAATTTGAGCATAATTTAAGCATTTTAGTGTGAAAATTAGGACAAGTAAACATTCTAATTCCATCCCCCCACTTGAATTATACAACGTCCTCGTTGTATAGATAAAACATTAAATACGGGAATTAAAAAGAATTAGAATGAGAAACTCCCCTGATATTTGCTCGGTAGATTCTCCATGTTGAGTTTATTAGCAAGATTGTGTTGAACAGCCGCCTTGAAGTTTCAAGACTCCAACACTTCAAGATCTCCAGATTTGTAAATTCTCCACCAATATTCGTCGATATTTCTTTCACGAGGTCTTGTATAAAACATAGGAAAAACATTTTTTATAAACTTTAATTATCGTAAACTTGCAAAATTCATAACTCCTTCGTTATTGATCAAAAAATTATGATTCTTAATGTTTTTGAATCCTAAAAATATGTACTGTTTGAGAAAAATAACTAATCTTATATATCAGAAGTATTTTTGTAACTTGTTTTTATAAAATTTCTTTTATAAACCCGTTTATTATCATATAACTTGTAAACTACGTATCTCCTTCGTTATAAAGCGGATTTTTAAGTTTCTTATATGGTTGGAATCCTCATGACATGTAGTATCTTATAAAAATATAAAATAAATACATTCATTTTCGAATTAAAATAGAAAGTTTTGATGTTTTTGATAAAAACATGTTTAAACTTGATTTTGTAACTTTTAAGCTTAACAACCTTGTTACAAGTCCATTACAACACTTATTATCATATGTCTTACGTCCTTAGGGTCTCTAGTCCAATATTTGTCCATATATTGTCCAAGAATCACAAGATCCAAATGTGTACATACTTATTTATCCATGAACTTTCATAAGTATACTTTTTAGATAACTTGCTTATATATACTTTTTATACATGTACAATACTTATACATCTAATATAACATGATATTAGCATCCATATGTCATGTGTGAAAGTGTACAAAATCATAAACAAGTGTAAAAATCCATTTTTTAGAAGTAAATAAGTTCTTAGATGGTGATTAGCTATACAAACATTATATATGCATAAAATCATGAAAGTAAAGAGATTAGGGTTTTTAGGTAACCTTAATATGAATTAGGATGATAAACAACAAAATCTAAACCCTTGTTTAGCAAACAAACCCAAGCTTACAACACTTGAAAACCCTAAAACCAAATGAAACCCTAATCTTGTTTTTCCTTTGCTTAACACTTGTAAACCCCAAACCAAACATTCTAACCACCTTGGGATATCTTAGATATGTTCTAGGAGTGCTTGTAAATGTTGTAGATAAATTTTATATGGATTTGGTAGTGTGTTTGTATTGAGTCATAGGTAAGAGAGGAAAATCGAGAGAATGAGTGATGTTTTCACTTAGCAAATGAGATGTGTATATGTATTCTTTCTAGATAAGGCCTTATATAACTCACATGACTAGTCAAAGATCATATGTGATAATCTTAGGAATGTCTTAGACAAGAAGAGGATTTCTAGGGAAGTCTTGGTCAAGACTTATGAAAGTTTGAAGGTTTAATGAGTTGTTGAATGTACAAGATCAAGTTACAAGTTTGTGATATTTTTCTTGATCTTTTCCATCATATCCGGCCATAGATGTATATGTATAAGATATTTTTGTAATTTTTGAGTATTGGGTATAATTGTAGGTATTTGTTGAAGCGTAGAAAAGTTTTGGTGGTTCCAGGTATGCCTAAACGTATTTTATCGCAAAACGTAAACACTTTACGCAACCAATAAAAATAAAATGAACAAAGTTAATAATTATCCTCAAAATAATTACTTAACACTTGCTTGATGTAAACATTTAATTGTTTGATGCCCGTTTACATTGAATGATAATTTTTAGCTTACGCGATTTCACTTAACGATGTCAATTTAAAAACAAACGCATACAATACTAAAAATAAATAGTGAATTTATTGACGTCGTACAATGACCCTAAAACACAGGGTGTTATATTGTTGCTTCTTGTTGATGAATGTACACGTTATGCCTTAGAAAACCAGCTTTTGTTTGTATCGTTGTTGACACATATAAGGAAACGCAAGTGCGTAGAAAGGATACCATAGGGTAACAGTCTTCCTACTACCTTTCCCCTTATATGGTTGATCCCTCTTAAGGTAATTCACACGCATTTAATATACCCTTAGGGACCTTGTAATAGTCTCCATACTACCTTACTTGTGTTTTGCTTTAACGGAATATTAAATAGACGAAGGATTTGTGTAATTTGTTTATAACTTAGGAAATACTTACACATTACATCACAAGTGTGACAAGGCAACAGGATTAGGAGAACCAATCTGATAAGTAATGCAAGATTAAGTAAATACATTTAATTATCATAAAGTTATCACTAGTAGATTAGTTTATTAATTAGTTTAGTTAATAGTTTATCATACCAACCTCTCAAACCATAGATTTACATGCTTTCTATAAAATATAAAAACATAAAAATAATCTTCTCTCAACCTCTAGAATTTTGTTAGATAGTGATCAAGCCTTCCCAACCTATTCTCCTAGAGAATAATAACAACCCCCGAGTCTTGCCCATACTACTACTATAACGGTTAGGTACTCTGCCTAGGGAGTTGTAAAACTTCTTGTGGAAGTCCTACGACGACCGCATCAAAAGATTCCATCAATATGTCTATATTTCGCATTGTTTGTCGATGGCAATTCGATACTAGTTTTATGAGAATTAACTAGTAAAATATTTATCAACCCGGAAATGAAGACGTTTAATACTTGATCATATGTCTAACGAACTTGAGTAAGGGAAATTATCATTTTCATATTCATGCTTGAATAAATCTTTATGTGTTATATATATTGAAGATTAAAGGCCGAAAGGATTCTCTAATATATGAAATAATTAATTGTATGAATGATTATCCATCTTTTCATGCTTTTATGCTAAATTCCTGTTGCTTGATTGTTTACTTGTTCATGATCATTGCTCTAAGTCAAAATAAATATTAGTTTTAATCATGAAATACTTTGAAATCTTTAGATCGTGACAGTCTATAAGATAAACCTTTTCGTAATACATTAGACCCTTTTAAGAATTACCAATCCCGTGGAACGACCTGGTCTTACCCTTAACCTATACTATAAATGGGGGTTTATACTTTACCCGTGTGTTAGTTGGAAATTGGATAAAACTAGAACTATAAATTTAAACCTTTTATAACACATCACTTAACAAATAAGCAAAAGAGAGTCTAGAAAGAGAAAGGAGGGTTGTAGCACATAGAGAGAGAAAGGAAGGAAAGGTATATTCTGAAAGAACCAAATGAACAACCAACCCTCTCCAAGGTGTGGGGTAATTATACCTACACTGAGGTCGGTCAACATAAGGTTATCTTATGTTGACCCGATGATGACATCAAATAACGTCACATTTATACCATCATTTATCCCGAATAAACTAACCACTTGTATATAATTATTGCAAGAATTTGTACTTAATTACTTAAGAGTGTTACTTGCAGTAATTGAGGAGTGATTTGTGAAGACATTCTAAAAGGCGCATATTTTAGAGCTAAAACGATGATATTTGAAGATATGACTATTTCTAACCAATACGCCGTATCCAGGTAAAGAGATACGGCATATCAGCGCCTACTTTCCAAGGGAAACGCGTTGTTAACTCCCAATACGGGCCATATTATGTTTACCTATGCCGCTATCCCAACCTGGATAACTATGCAGAGATTTGGTAAATATTTATATTTTGGGAAGATATATCAGATTGATTATAAACTTTGCGCCAACTCTAAGGGAAACACCCCAATACGCCGTATTGGACTAGCCCAATACGGCGTATACAGACTTTTTCCGAGACTATAAATAGAAGACTAAAAATGAGTGTGCAAAATCATACTCTTTATACCATACACATAAAAGACGATTTTCTAAAGAAAAGAAGAGCAACCAAAGGTCAAGCATCGATCATGATTCATAATAAGGACATGTGTAATTCCTATACTCTTGTAATCATTTAATTTTTGGTATCGTTCGGTAAAATGTTTCATTTACCTTGGTTATTTAATCACGCTTGTATAATTACAATGGTTATGGGCTAATACTCTTGGGTATTAGCCATCTTAATGAAGATTTAATGTTTGGTTTGTTTTAAAATCAATTTTTTCAACATTTATTCATTGAAAGTTTTAATTATGTTTATCACATGATACTTGTCTACGTGTTTGAATATGCGACCTATCATTCAACTGGGTAGTTATGGCTAACAAGTGAGCTAGTACCTGAGGATAGCTCTTCCCATATCGTGTTTTATTATTAGGACAATAGGATCAAAAATAACGTTCTGTCATTGTCTTTAAATTAAGAGCATAGTTGGACCGGCAGGTGACTCGTAATGTTTCAACAAGTATGTTCTAGATTAATTGATAAATATTTGAATAGTGGACTACCAGTATATAAAATACCATCAAATAGTAAGTGGGGAAGTCCCAATTGGCTAGGGTTTATCTAGATCACCATTGTTATAATCCCTAGATAGATTATAATTAAACTAAAATGATTCTTTATGCGGATATGTTAACGCGTGAACTGGATTCAAGTGTTAGGTTTAGGGATGATGTCCCGCCTAAGTCTTAAGATATGCCTATGCCGCTTCGAGAATAAGAACATCATTACACTTAGAACAAACCAAATTTAATCAAATTTTTAATATAGACTAATTCGATTTTCCTATTTTTTTGGCTTTGCACCGTGTTTTATCTTCTGATTGTTTTCTTGCATGTTTATTGTGTTTAGAATTGATTATTGTCACCATAAAATCTGTGCCAGCCTCTCAGGCTGAAAAACCCCCAATCCTATTAGAAAATGTATATAGCATAGGTTTAATAAGTAATACTTAATTAGAGTAATTAAAATACTGGTAGAATATAAGGTTAATGACCTCGCTCTTAGTGTTCGATACCCTATTTACCATGAAACTCTACTTGATCGGGTACACTGCCCGTTAAAGTGTTGTTTTAGGCTAGTCGGCTCAATATTATTTAAAAAAATAAAAAATAATAACTGTAATCAATAAATTGACCCTACACGATAGCACATCAAGTTTTTGGCGCCGCTCTCGGGGAGTGAAAAAGTTTAACCTTTAATTTTATTAGTATTTCTATCCATTAGTTTAAAATAATTTAGTTAGTGTAATTTAATTCTGTTTGTATTTATTTTGATTGTTTAATTTAATTGTGTGTCTAAATCCCCGCTTTATTTAATTGTTTTCTAAGTATCCTGTTCTGACAGATCAACTGATATGTCGTATCCACCAGTTGGATACGACGTATTGACCTTGCCACTCAAAATAGCGTATTGATCTCTACAGTCTAAACAACTTATCTGTTCTTCCAAACAATACGGCATATTCTGTATAATCAATACGGCATACTGACCTTCAGCAGACCATACGGCGTATTCAAATTAATTGAATACGGTATATTGATCATCTGATACAGTAACAATAGCCATTTTTCATATTTGATTTCCTGTCTTTAGTGTTCTCTCTCCAGAGAGCACATCCTACTAATCATTGTTATACTTATTCTTAGGAAATCATTTGACGAACAATGGCAAAACTTATTCTGAATGAAGCTCGAGCTGAATAAAATCTTGCTGAGCCAAGTATCGAAAGCAATGTGAAATATGAACTCAGTAAGGAACTATTAAAGGAGCTACGTAGTAACTCTTATAGCAGAAGGGTTGAAGAAGATGTGGTCAGCCACATCGCTAAAATTCTTGAAATACTCGATCCGATCAAAGTAGCCGGTATGGACTTTTTTCAACTCCGCATGAAGACTTTCCCTCTCTCACTTTCTGGGAAAGCAAGATAATGGTGGATGAACGAGGGAGATGGAAAAATCAACACTTAGGAAGAATTGGTGAATAAATTTTTCAATAAATTCTTTCCACTGTCCTGTGCCATTAATTATGATAAAATGTGCGAAGATGATGAAGAAGGTCTTGACCCACTCGAATTCATAACCTGGAGGAATTCAAAATTCAAAGACCATAAAAAGTCGATGAAACGACTAAACATACATTATTACATTCTTGGATAGAAGTGGGAAACAATGAAGGGATAATAGATGCAGACGTATCAAGCAACGATGATAGAGATCAAACTAATTCATCTATGATCACAAAACCCGAGTTAAAGATTGGTGATGAATTCTTAAAAATATTGCGTGACAACTCCTTCAATGGTATGGATGAAAGTGACATTACCGACCACATTGTAAAAGTGCTCGAGATAACCGAATGGATCAAGATTCCTAATGTGGATAACAATAAACTTTGATTACACGTGTTCTCAAAATCACTTAGTGGAGATGCTGAGAAATGGTGGAACAATAAAGGAACGGCTACTACTTTGGAAGAGGGAATTGTGTCTGAAATTTACTCTTAAATACTACCCATATCCCATACATATAAAAGTAAAATTTTAGATGATTTGGACCATGGGACGGATTACTTTGAATTTCCATATTGGCTGGCATCAAAATTTAACAACTACTAGGAACTAGACAAGAACATCAAAAGTGGACTATGGAGTTTTATGTGGATGGACGAAATAATGGAACGATTGACGACTTCGACGAACCATGCAAGGAAAACCGCAAAAAGACATGCTCAGATTTATTTTTCAAACCTTACTTGGATGCCCATGATGGAAAAGACAATTACGAAATCATTGATATAGATTATTCTTTTATACCAATTCTCGCTCATCACGACATCGACAACCCAGACGAGCTGTGCCAAACTAAAGATATCACTGTCATACGATATTCGGTAGGATCTTATGAAGAGTTCATCACTGTGGGACCAAGCAAAATTAGTACTGTAAAGAAAACCCCTAGCAGCATGTCTTGCATCTACCACGAACTCTTCAATAAAAAAATCGTGGATGGGCCATAACACGCACCAAATGAAGTTGGTGAAGGAACAAGGAAATAAAAAGTCAAACTTAACGACTAGCTGAAACAAAAGTGCTTCCCAGGAGACAACCCGGTCATTTTTAAATTGTTTGCACGAGTTTGTCTTCCCAGACACTCCATACGACGTATCAAACCCCTCTAGATACGGCGTATGGTTGTGTCTGACGTTATCAGTCTGTAATTTAATTTTTAGTACTTTAAAAATTCTAATTATTTTTACATGAACCATACAGCGTATCTTAGGGGTTGAGATATGGCGTATTAATCCCTGTACAGTTGTGTGTTTAATTGTTTTCCTGCATTGTAACCATTGTATAACGATGAAAGGATTGTATTTTGTCTTCTAAACTTTTATGTAAGACCTTGCAATAAAGAAGATTGACGATATGGTATACTCTGAAAAAGACGTGTGTTGAACTCGTACGAGCATTCTGAAGCCTCATCAACACACTTTTGTTCAAGAACTCAAATTGGAGAATCATCTCGAGCAACATATCGAGGGAGTTCCTCATTCTAATTCTATTTCCTAATTTCTTTAATTTTTATCTATACAACAAGGACGTTGTATAATCTAAGTGGAGGATGGAGAATTAGAACACCTACTTGTCCTTTTCTTTTAAATAATATGCTATATGCTTAAATTATGCCAAATTAAAATTTTTTAAATTCAAGCATACTTTTGTGAAATTACTAGTTACATAAACTGCACACATAACCCTTATTAGATTGTGAGGATTCAGCCTTATCTATTTCCGAATATTTACCTAAATCCCACAAAAATATGAGTGTGCCGGTGATGTTGTAGACTTTAGAACTTGGTTTGGTATATCTATTCAAGACCACAATGATGAGTATTATGGATTTAGATGGAGTAACCTGTTTAACTGGTAAATTTCTAAGAATACACCAAAAAGCCTATATGTTGTTATACTAACTAACTACACTGGTTAGTTAATCCTCGTATAACCCTTTGCATACTCTTACTATAAGAGTAAAATACCCCTAGAAAAACCTGTTGAGTCATTCCTGTCTTTTTCATACTAAAATGTTTATTTCGTTACACCTTTACACCTTAGCCTACCTTATAGATTAAGCCTATTAATCAAAGTTGCTAGTCGCTTTTGTGTAAAGTTTTATAGTTCCCGTGTCAAAGTGAAATTTTCTATCTCTGGTTAGGTTGGAAAATTGCACAATGCAATGGGAATGTAGAAGTATGTAGCTCGTGTATTTTACTACTTTCGTAATTATGTTTCATGTCTGAAGATGAAGTGTTTAAAAGAAAATTATTTGAATGAATTATGATGGTGAAGATGGTGAAATTGCACCGAGATTCGTATTGTATTGTTATGTTATGAAAAAATGGAAAAATAGAAAACCGCAGCAAAAAAAAGAGATGAAATGAATGAAGATAGTTGGTTCATTGAACTTAAACCGATAAATACTTGAAGGATCGATTATTCGTTGATATGTGGTAAAAATCAACGATGTATAGTTTTGTATAAAAGTGGTTGATATCACCACTTGTCTTGTAATAGTATGTATAAGAATGGATGATTGGGAAGTTAACTGTTATGGGAACGCCAACTTAGGTTGTCTTTGTCATTCTATGATCGAGACGTTTGTGTATATATTTTTGAGTCTTTATCATGGAACGGTCGGGAAAGTTACTAGCAACAGTATACCTTATTTGTTCAGGCTTAATCTATTTGTTTTGTAAATTTTATTTAACAACAATTTATTTCTCTTTCCTAACAATTAGCCTTAGGTTTTACTCGAACGAGGATGTGATCGAGTCATACATGTCTATTCTGTCGTTACGGCCATGTATGTGTGATTCAACTGCCTTGTTGGTTTATTACTTTTGGTGAAAATTAGAAGATCCATACACTGTATTACTCTTTGTCATAAGCCCTTGGTTTTACTCAAGTTGGGGGATTTTGCAATCTTATATGTCTATTCCCTCGTTACGGCCATGTATATATGTTTTGCACCCCTGTTGGTTTATGACCTTTGGAAAAGACTACTAATCCTATTCTTTAGCTTATTCAAGTTAAGCTTTGAATGCAGTCATATGTATCTATTCCATCGTTATAGATGTGTATGTATGGTCTTTGTCACCTTATCTAGAATATTGGTATCGAATAGAGGTTGAAAAGAGTAATCTAACCCCTTAAGCCTATTAACCCAATTTACCTTTCTGAACTTGTTACTCCTTGCCAAGCATATGATAGAATATTAATCACGACTGAGCAATTGAGCATACCTATTAAATTTTACCACCTAGATTAGTTGAGTGATCTGAGTGTTTTCATTTCCCATATTTCGTGAGGTGCTTGGTTTTGTACAGGTGATTAAACGAAAGAAATGCTTAACGGAAAAATTGCAAGAATTGATACTTAATTGCTTATATTTGTTATTTGTAGTAATTACAGAGTGTTTTGTGAAGACGAGCTAAAAGGCGCACATTTTGGAGCTTAAACAATGATATTTGAAGATACTTATTTCTGACACAATACGCCATATCCAGAAAAGAAGATATGGCATATCAATGCCTGGACTTCACAAGAAAACGCGTATGTTCAATTCCCAATACGACGTATCCTGCTAACTACATA